>OVBE01008731.1:0-16825 GCA_900406425.1 Iberis pinnata | reverse complement strand
ATTAGTTCAGAGTTTGGAGAGGAGGATGAAATATCAGAAAAGCCAAAGTATTATCAACAAGAAATCTGGCGGAGTTAAACTCGGAATTTTTCGTGGTTTGTTTTAAGCCTTTTATATGCCAAAAGTCAGATTTATATATATCTTTACTTTTCATATATTTTAAGTAGTTTGATTGCTTCTATTATATGTGTTGTAGAACAGTTTCAATTTCATGATATAATTAAATAAAAGCCACAATATATCAATCTCTCTTTTTTGGGTTAAAACTATAGTGTTTTTATATACATGTACACATACAAAAAATAGATGACTGTATTCGGTTCTGAGATTTTAAAATTTTCTAAAAACCGCAATCTACAATGGAACAATAGACCAAAATTGTATAATTTTTCAAAAAATTAGCCGTTTCCTTAGCAAAAATTTTTAAATTAAAAAATGGAGCGCAAGTGCATACTTGTTCTGCTTGGGCTCAGGACCGGTTCGTACACACACGTTAACGCACTTAACCATGAACTTAAAACATTTTATATTAAATAGTGTATATGTTTTACCCTAAATGCAAACACAAATTAACGAATTGTAAGATTAAACTTTAAATTGTTCCTATAGGTTGAAAGGAACGCTATTTACCTTATCGGTCTCTAATCTCTATGCGACATTGCATCGGTTGAGCTATTGACCGGTTTCCGATACCCTGAAATCTCCGGTTTATTAATAATGGTCACTTCATCGGTGAATCTTCGATTAAGGCATTTGGTTTATCCTCTGTGTTAATGTTCTTTGGGTCAATATGGACTTTATTAGTTTTATCGGACAAGCTCTCGACATCTCGAGGTGGTGGCACCTGATTGGTTTCCTTGAATGATGAGCTGAAATGGCTTGATGAAGCTGTGTTGTCCGTCTTGTTCTCCAAGAAACGAACAACAACACAAGTTATGTTGTCTGCACTTCCTCTCTTAATTGCTTCAGCGACAAGTTTTTTCGCTGACTCCTCTGGATCTTCAACTTCTTTAACCATTGCAACTGCTTCCTGCAAAATATGGTTAGAGATTGTAAGAAGTATTGGTGAAGGTAAATGAAAGACATTATAAAAAAGCAATCAACTTAACATACTTCGTTAGAGAAAACATCCCAAAGTCCATCACTAGCTAGAATCAGAAACTCTAGAGAATCATCAATCTTTTCTTCCTGTATTAAGTGACAAAAGGGTTTGAGAAACTGAAGAAGATCATATGCAGTGTTGGTTCATATAAAAGTGAAGAAGAATACTTGGATTTCTGGATCAGCAACAACATACTGCTTCAAGAGCCGATCACCAAATGCACGAGAAACTGCAAGAACTCCTCCAACTCTCCAAGTTCCTATTCAATTAATCAATGCAACACACACGAAAGCAATTAGGACTCTGTGTTGAGAAAGGAAAGACGCAGAAAACTTATAATCTTTGTTATTTACCTGCCCACATCACAAATCCACCCGCATTCTCAATCCTTTCACGCTCATCACTTTGGTCAGGTTTATGGTCCCTTGACACAGCAATGGCTGCAGAACACGAAATAATCTATCAGGATACTCCATGATATTGGACATTGGCTCTTTATACAATAACAATGAAATACACTGACAACAGAAAAGAGAAGTTATGACTAAATTGCCTTATAGAATACCATTTCCGCCTCTGCTGATAACAGCTCTTGAATCACCAACATTTGCAACAAGTAAACGGTCACCAACAAGTATAGCTGTAGATGCAGTCGAACCAGCGTCTCTGTTGTGACTATTTTCTGACTTGAGAAGTTCAGAGTCTGTATGATTATAGGCATCAGCTGGGAAAATCGAGAAAACTCAGTGTCGATTAGAATGCTACAGGTTATAACAAATTTTGTTAAAACAACTTTGCTCAGGTTTTTTTTGGGACAGTACTTATAGCTGATTTGGTGTCAGAGATAAACTTTGGGTGGGTGATCAAATTACTGAAAAGATGACGCTTCACGTACTCAGCTGCTCTAGCTCCACCATGCCCTAGCAAAAACAGCAATTACCATTACCAAGATGTTGTTTCCTAGTGTCATAAGACTAAGCTGTAATCATCAAAACCACTACTAAGATCATTACTCATGACAAAAGGAAACCATAAAGATTCAAAGCTAGACAAAACCTAATGATTCTAAGTTTCTTGAGGGTAATGTATAAGTTCTTGTTCAGAGATGGACAAGATAAACAAAGAAAAAGAGAAATACCATCAAAAACTCCAAATAGACCAACGATTTCACCATCAATACCATCGATCCTGGTCTCAAAAAAGTCTTCCATAGATGATCTCTTCCCAGCAGAGCTTGCATATCCATAGCTAAATTTACCATTCTGGCTGAAATTGAATAATGTAATGGTACAACGTACAATTAATTCACCAAAATCACACATCGTGTAGAGATATAGATAACTATAGATAGAATCTAACAAGGTGAAACCCCAATTACACAAAATAATCAAATCCAAGATAACTGTAGGGCTCAAGTAATTTCTCAATCCCAGATATAACATGAATCAAAGTAACTGAAGTTCTATGATTCAATCGAGTTGAGATTAATGACCTGAGACCTCCACCGCTAGATGGAGCTTCAACAGTGTGCGGTTGATTGGAGTATGACAATGCCAAATCCAGATATCCCATATTTCTCCGGAAATATCAAACGCTAATATTCAAATCAACAGATAATCTACTCCAGAATTCGTCTAATCTGAAATCGAAAGAAAAAAAGGCGATCTCAAAAACATCGATTCATGAAACGGGTCGTAATGTTAGCGAAAGGGAAAATACCTGCAAATTCCATGAAAGAGAATTCAAAGAAGAGAGAAGAGAGGGAAGGAGAGAAGAAGATGGGAGATTCATGGTTGAAAATAGAGAGAGAGAAACAGAGAAACCAAAAAAGGAAAGAGAAAACAAGTGATCGACGTTACGAGAACAGAGCATATTCCGGTGAGACGAGGGCAAACAATGTAACCTCTACGTGAAGCCGAAAATAGCCACGTGTCGTCTGTATATATAAACACGTGTCTCTATGGAATGTAAGTGAATGTAGAGTTAGAGATCAAAAATTTGGTTAATGGGCCTGGGCCACTGTTTCAACTTGACTAGAGTAAGGATAAGTCTAATCCTACTGCCAAACAGCAGCATAAACAAAGTTTCAATCGGAGAAGAGTGAGATCGGATCAGTCAGTAATCAGTCGACGGTGTCGCACATTTACACACTAGCATAGTTGCCACTGCTCCTCTCCGGAGCAATTTCAACCTTAAGTGATCCGTTTGAGATCAAGAAAAGCTCTTCCATGGCGAAGGATCAGCACTTGCGACCTTGGTTTCTGGATCTTGTACCGGCTTTAGTTGTTTTACTCGCCGCAGCTCATGTTATCGCCTTGGTAATTTTCTTCGTGATCTTACTGTTTAGTTTTTGTATTTTTATATCTTCTAAACCTCAAATCGTTGATCTCTTGGTGGTTTCGCAGGGTTACTGGATTTACAGATTGGCCACTGATCGTCGGCCTCAGAGAGGAAAATTTCACTAAGGAAACATCGAATAGGTTCGTTCTCTAAACTAAGGTGCTATTGCAGTTTCAGAACTTGTAGATTTTGCTTCCAATATTGCGATTAGTGAGGTATTTTGTGATCATTGACTTTGATGATGGTCTCATTGTTTTTGTAACAAATTTAATATATGTTTCATTACACCATTGTACTCTGTAGTATAAGTAAATTTGAAACAAACAAGAGTTTTTCTCTGTGCTTAATGGTTGAATTGAGTTTTTGAGCATGAGTGCATGACCTTTGAGTTCTTCATTATTAGCTCCTCTCATAAGACCTTTGAGTATCATTCCAGTGATGATTCTTCACAAACAAGTAGAAAGAAACATCGGATATTTCCCCTTATGAGACATCAGCTTAACTAATTTCTGTCTCTATGTCAACATATTCATTGGTCTTTAATGAGTTTTAAGTATAGAATTTAACAGAATCAAGAAGCTTTGACATTGGGTTTTGTTTGAAGAATTCAACATATTATGGGTCTTGTTTCTTTCTCTTTTTGGATTTCTCGTTTGTTAATTGCTTCTCGCGTTGGTTTCTTATCAATTATCGTCTTGCTCTCGGTTTATGTTTATGTGTCAATATAAGTCTCTTATTATTCTCACAAACATATCATCCCATAGGTGGTTTGGTTCCAGTGGAATGTATCCTTCAATGGTGTTTCACACATTCTCTTAAAGTAAGGCCAAAATCTCAATGTTTGTTTCCATTTTTGTTCATCAGTACATAGTTGTAGTTTCTCTGTATTTAACAAAGAAAATATCTAATTGCAGAGCTAGAGAGAATTGACTTGACCATGTAAACAAAAAGAGTGGACAGTATCTTCGAAAACCCTTTTATATGGGTACAAGTTAGCTTTGACAACAAAGATCATAATATGGAATTGTATAAGTTGTAGTTTTTTTTTCTTTCTCATTTGATGTTTCTTAAAGAGTAGTTTTTATGCTTGCTTTTGTGTGACGAAAATTTAAAATATTGAATTTGCTTGCACCTTAAGATGCTAGTTTATTGGTTTTAATTGTCTAACATTTATATATTTTCTTTGTATACATATTATGTGCAACTATTTTCAATTTTTTCCATTATGATTATTCACTAATTTTTAGAATACTTGATAAAGGTAACTTTTTACTCTGTTTAAACGCTTTATCTACGCGGAACGTTGGTCGCGGTACCTTTTGCTGCCAACTTTTGTGTGATGAAAAGCAACAAAACGTAAAGAGGGCTACAGAATATAATATGAGTGTATAATTTATTCATTATTTATTAAATGCCAGCTACAAATGCCAATGCATGCCGTTTTCACCAACTATTATTTTTGTTTTACTTTTCTTGCATTTTATATTTATTTAACAATCTAAAAAATGATGAAGACAAAAAAAAAAACAATCTAAAAAATGATTTTAACCAAATCGTTTAAAAAATTATCATCAGAATTGATTTATACTCATTTCGTTCTAAAATATAAGATGTTTTGGTTAAAAGCGTATATATTATAAAATTCATATTTTTATTTAAAATATTTTATATATTATATATTAAAAACATTTGACCAATTAATAAAAGGACATTCTCAAAAATACCATCAAAAACTAGGTTTATTCCAAAAATACCACACACTCCCAAAAGTTCCAAAAATACCACAAAAATGTTTTTGTTCCAAAAATACCACAAAATTTGAAATAGCTTTAAAACTTCAAATTTAAACTCTAAACCCCCAAAACCAAACCCCACTCCCTTCAAAACTAAACCCTAAACTCTATATAGTGAACCCAAACAAAAAAAATTAAATTTTAAACCCTTAAAATTTATTTTTTATGTTTATGGTATTTTTGGAACATTTGAGAGTGTGTGGTATTTTTGGAACTTTTGGGAGTGTGTGGTAGTTTTGGAATTTGAACTTCTTTTGATGGTGTTTCAAGGAATTCCTCTTAATAAAAATCTAATATTTTATTATTGGATGTGTACTTATTTAATAGCTTTAAAATCGGTATAGAAATACGAAAATATCTTATATTTTGGAACATAAATAATTTTTTAAAACATTTTATATTTTTGGAAGAGAGAGAGTATATAATTGTGTATCATGAATATTGATTATAACTATAATTACCTGGATTAACATGTGGTGGCGCCATTTATTCCAATTGCATGCAATTATTCACCAATCAAAACACAAAACAAAAATCGATAATGTTGAATGTTGAATGTTGAAAATTAATTTAATGGAGAAGTAAATAGTTGGGAACAAAAATAAAGTAGTAATACACTTCATATCATTATCTGAGAAAACACACGCTTTTGAAATTTATAAGAATCCAAAACCATTTCATGCTTTTATTTCGTCATACCGCACGAGTCATCTTTGAAAGAGAGACGGAGCCAACGACCATAGATGATCCCTTCCAAGCAGCGACATCGCAGCTCCACACTCGGAAACAAGTCCAAATCCGTCAGATCTGATTCTTCTTCTACCGTACCGGAATGGATTACCGAAGCAATCAACGGTGGATCTCTTCGCCGCGTAGATCCCGATACAGGTATCAACGGATGGGCTTCTCCTCCCGGTGAAGTCTTCTCTCTCCGTCGCAAATCTTACTTCACCACTAAACAAAAATCTCCTACCGGAGATTACCTTCTCTCTCCCGCCGGTATGGATTGGCTCAAATCAAGTACAAAACTCGATAACGTACTCGCTCGTCCCGATAACCGAGTAGCTCACGCCCTTAGAAAATCACAATCTCGTGGTCAGTCTCTAAAGAGCTTCATCTTCGCTGTAAATCTCCAAATTCCAGGTAAAGATCACCATAGCGCTGTGTTCTACTTCGCGACGGAAGAACCAATCCCCTCCGGTTCGCTACTACACCGTTTCATTAACGGCGATGATTCGTTTCGAAATCAGAGATTCAAAATTGTGAATCGGATAGTGAAAGGTCCTTGGGTAGTGAAAACAGCTGTAGGAAACTATGGTGCGTGCCTTCTAGGTAAGGCTTTGACATGTAATTACCATAGAGGTCATAATTACTTTGAAATCGATGTTGATATAAGCAGCTCTGCAATCGCTACGGCGATTCTGCGATTGGCTTTAGGGTATGTGACTAGTGTGACGATTGATATGGGGTTTCTGGTGGAAGCGCAAATGGAGGAGGAGTTACCTGAAAGATTAATCGGAGCTGTTAGAGTATGTCAAATGGAGATGTCTTCGGCGTTTGTGGTGGATGCTCCACCGTCGCATCAATGGTTATCACAACCGTGTAGAACGTTGAGTTCGGCGAAAGTTAACCACGACGAAAACGAAGATTGAGATTATATTAAAAAACAGATTATCGTTAAACCAAGTTAATTATTTTTTGTTGTTGACACTTAAATTATTATTTTTTAAAACATCGCTTATAGTTAAAAATATCAGTGGATGACTTACTCATAACATTCATATGAATATACAGAGCCGGTCTTGAACCCAAACAGAGTAAGCATGCGTTTGCGGCCCATTTTTTAATTTATAAAATTTTAGTTAAGAAAACGGTCTATTTTTTGAAAAATTATACAATTTTGGCCTATCTTTCTATTGTTGCGGTCTTTAAAAAATTTTAAAATCTTAGAACCGGGCCTGTTCATATGCTATATTCATCTACCTTATTTATAGTTAAAACACAATGAATAATCAGAAATCGAATTTCGCATAACAAAATGTTGAAGCACCATTGACGTTTACTCACAATCTTACCTCTAAGTTCGGATAGAAAATATATAAATGACTTAATACAAAATAAAAGGTCAATTTTCAAAAGAAATTTCTTTCCAAAAATGTTATTTTCAACTCCATTTTTAGTTCTAAACTAGGTCATGAATTATATTTTTTTCCTTTTTCTTTTATAACCATAAAACTTTGGGCCAACACCCATAATCTTTCCAGCTCTAAGAGCAAAACATGTTTATATAGTTTTGTCCCAAGTGCTATTTAAATTTATCATCTTTAGACTTTGCTAAAATCTTTTTCAAGTGACCTAACATTACTTTGTATAAATTCAAATTTTTATAGTAAAAACATATATATATATATATTTTTTACATTTTTCCAAGTTCATAAATATAATGAAAATTTTTTTTGTCACAAATGTGACAATACTTACTTTTGTAAGAAAAATGGCCAAGTTAATTAGACATTATTTTATTTGAAATCATATTAATTTTGACTGTAAAATTTTATCATGCAAACGCAGAGATGGGTTCGGAAAATTAGCCGTTGAAAGGCTCACATGTCCAATAAAAAAATAGCCGTTGTGATTTTTTTTTAAAACAATAGCCAAAGTTCATAAATATAATGATAATTTTTTGTCACTGTGTCGACAATACTTATTTTCAAAATAAAAATGGCCAAGTTAATTAGACATTATTTTATGGGGAAAAGATATAAGAAGTATGATCTCGGATTTGGTAACTTTAAAACCTAGACTTTCAAAATCTCACTTTAAAGCCGAACTTTTGTTAACTTATGAAATTAAATAGATAACTTTTGTTGACTCACTCTTTTAGGCATGTTAACTAATAAAAACACTAAACGGGGTTATCTGGGTCGCTAGCGATATTAATTATCCGTTTAAATCAAAACGGTGTCGATTTTTAAAATAAAAATTACACCTTTTAGTAATTTATTCCTTAAACAAAATCCCCAAATCGATTTTCCCCCAATTCTAAAACCATATCCCTATAAATCGATTTCATCCCCAAATTTGTAACTCTAGATTGTCTCTGTTGATTCGCGAAGAGAGGAGATGAAAATGAAGTGGTAAACGAAGCTATTCGTCGATGCAAACCGAAAGCTAAACGGAAGAGTCAAAATAAAAAGAAACGAAAGAGTGTCGAAGAGATTGAAGAAGATCAAGAACATATTAAAGGGGACGATTGCGTGGTTGCAGTGATGAAGATTGTGACCAAGTTCGCTATGCAGATGAAGAAGTCTGTGAAAGTGGTGAAGTTGAATGTGGTGTGGCTAAAGGTGGTGAGGCTTTAGTTATTTACGAAGATGACGAAGTTTGTGAAGATCAGCCGAGGATGCATATTGGAGTTGACGAAGAACACTACTTTGACTTCAAAGCAAAGTTTAGAGATGTTGCTAAAGACCATGATGATGTGAGTGATGGAGAAAGTGGTGATGATATAAGAGAATATATCTGAGCCATTGTCAAGGAGTGATGAAGAAGAAGAAGAAGAAGAAGAAGAAGAAGAAGGTGATCGTCCTCGTCAATACGAAGATCATGAAGAGTTGTTCAGGCTAGGTAAAACGTTTAGTAGCAAAGAGGAGTTCAAATTAGTTGTCTTGAGGTACTCTCTTAAAACCATATATGATGTAAAGATGTATAGGTCTCGGGCTTTGAAGGTTGGTGTGAAATGCTCTGATAAAGATTGTCAGCGGAGGTGTTATTGCGCATATGATAGAAAAAAACAGAAAATGCAAGTGAAGTTTTAAGAGGATAAGCACATTTGTATAAGGTGAGGACATTCTAAGATGTTGAAGCAAGAAAGTATACTTTAGTTGTTTAGGGATAGGATGAGGAAGAATCCTAAGATCACAAAGAAGTAGATGTTAATGAGATCAAAAGAGAGTATAACCCGGAAGTTAGTGAAGGAAAATGTTCAAAGGCGAAGACAAAGATCATGAAAGAGAGACAAGCTTCTCATGAGGAGCATTTCTCTAGGGTGTGGGGTTATCAGGCAGAGATACTAAGGTCTAATACATGGACTACATTCGAGATTGAGACAACTCCATGGACAACCATTGGCAGAAAACAGAGGTTCTTTAGATGTTTTATATGTTTTAATCACAAAGAGATGCTTGGAAAGATACTTGTAGGCCAATCATAGGGATAGATGGTGATTTTATGAAATGAGACATAAAGGGCCATTTCTTAGCTGCAACTGGTAGAGATGGGGACAATAGGATTGTTCCCATTTCTTGGGCATGTGTTTAGATTGAGAATGATGATAACTGAGATTGGTTCATGAAGATGTTAGCTAAGGATTTAGATCTTGGAGATGGAAATAAGGTGGCAATTATATCAGACAAACAATCGGTTAGTATGAGAACTTTCAAATTACATTCCTTTGTTAAATTCAGTTTGTACACTTTATAATGTAAACATGTTTAAATATGTAGGGGTTGGTGAGCTATTCACACTATCTTGCCAGAAGCTAAACATAGGCAATGTTGTAAACACATTCTGGATAACCGGAAGAAAAACAACCATGACATGGTGCTTCAGCGTATGTTTTGGAAGATTTCTAGAAGTTATACCACTGGAGAGTATGCATTTGATATGCAAGCTTTGAAAGACTACAATCCAGGTGCATTTGATTCTTTGTTAAAAACTCAACCTTTGACATCGTCTAGAGATTTCTTTAGAACATGTACAACTTCGAATGATAATTTAAACAAACTTAGTGAGTCGTTCAATGGAACCATTAAGCAGGCTAGGAAGAAACCTCTTTTAGAAATGTTAGAGGATATTAGGAGGCAGTGTATGGTCCGTGATCAGAAGAGATATGTACTTGCTGGGAGATTGAAAACTAAATTCACTAAAATAGCTCATGATGAGATAGAGAAGATGATAGCAGGTCTCAGTTTTGCAGAGATGGATGGCTAGGAACAACAAGCATGAGATTCAGCTTGGCAATGATCAATTATGTGTAGATATGAATGAGAATGAGAAGACATGTGGGTGTAGAAAATGATAGATGATAGGTATACCATGTGTACATGCAGCGTCCGTCATAATAGGAAAGAAAGAGATGGTTGAAGACTATGTGAATGATTGGTACACAACAAAAAGTGGCAACTAACTTATAAAGGTAGCATACAACCTGACCAAGGAATGCGTATGTGGCCAAGGGTTAATAAATTACTTGTCTTGCCACCTCCTTAGAGAAGAGGTAACAACAATGACAGGAGGAAAATAAGATGTGAGATTGCCTCTTCAAGTAAAACAACATTGTCAAGACAACACAGAATAATGACATGTTCTGATTGTAAGCAAGAAATTCATAATTGTGCTGGATGCACTAATGAGGTTGTGGAGAATCCACCCTAGAGACCAAAGGGTTGTCCAAGAAAAAGACATGTATCTTTATGGTTGTATTTGTATTGTGTCTATATTTGTATTGATATTTATTTTGCATTTGTAGGAACCAAAGAACATATTGTTTGGACAAAGCTTACAACCACCAGTCTCACAACCACCAGCCTCACAACCACCGGTCTCACAACCACCAACCTCTCAAAGACCAACAACTCAACCACCAGCATCTCAACCATCAACCTTAGAACCACCAACCTCAGAAGGACCAGAATTTCAAGGCTGGGAACCATGGTATAATTTCTCAAACTAGAATGTGGTCATCTCATGGATTTAGTATTTTGTGTAGGAGTATATTCATGTCTTAGTGTTTGTGTAATTACATGATGTTTTAACTTTATGATGTTTATGTTTGGTTAAAAAACAAGATGTATTTTGTTGGAATGAACCTTGTTGTGTAAGAGTAAGTTCATGTCTTAATGTTTGTGTAAGAGTATGTTCATATCTCATTTTGTTTTGGTTGAAAAGAGTATGTTAAAGAACATGGTTGAAAAGAACCCAAAACACACACAAAAAAATAAAATACCAAACATTAACTCATTACTACAGCCAAAGACAATGCATTACAATCTAGAAGATTTCAACACAAAGTTTATAAAACAACATGAATCCAACATGAATACAAACTTGATGGTTTCAATACTACTAGACAAGCATAGACATTGGTCCATTTCCTTTACCAAACAATTCGTAAAGGATCCAAATTGTGCTTAAGAAACTCGTAACACACTTTCATGCTTAATTTCAGTTTGGAGATTTGTATTTTGCTCGAATTGGCATCTTCCTTCAAATTTTCAATCACACCTTTTAACACAAGACACTCTAATTTTGCTTTGCTAATCTCACCAGCAAAATCGTGAATTCGTGGTATTAAATCTTCCACTTCTTCAAAGACACCATCCTCAATCCACTTAAACAAGTGACCTTATCAAAATCAGAACAAAGCTTAATTTACTAGCAACTGATCCCACGAAATCTGATTTGACAAATAAAATCAAAATAAAACAAACCCTAAAACTTACATCTCTTTGATCCCATAAATTCATATCTCTTTTGTTTAGACATTTGAAGAAAGGTCTTCCTAGATTTTTCTTTTAAAAATAGCCAAAGTTCATAAATATAATGAAAAAGTGTTTTTTTCACCAGTGTCGACAATACTTAGTTTTAAAATAAAAATAGCTAAGTTAATTAGACATTATTTTATACGAAAATCATACTAATATTTACTATAGAGGGAGGGGGTATACATTAGGTGGCATGGCCAAAAATGTGTCTACCANGGGGGGGGGGGGGGGGGGGTTGGGCTTTCGTTCTCTTGGATTGTTTAATTAGGCTTTATTATCAAAGCAACTCTGGCGTTTGTACTCCAAACCTAATTTTCTTTTTGCGAGAATTTTCAAAGGAAGATACTACCGTCACACTTTGTCGTTTGACGCTCCAAAACCAACACGTCTGTCTTATGGGTGGCAGAGTATATGGGGAGCTCGAACACTTCTGCAACAAGGTTTACATCGAATAGTGGCGAATGGACGGAAGAGTATGGGAAGATCCTTGGATCTCGGGAACGATCCCTCAGCCCGGTTGTAGTGATTACCCTATCGCTAACCCCGAGTTACATGTAGTGGATTTGTTAAGAGAGGATGGGAGTATATGGAGGTTATCGTTACTACACCAATTATTCCCTCAAGCGATAATACCTAGGATTTTGAGTATACGTCCCCCTCGCTGTAGGGAAAATGGGTATTGTTGGCATTTTACAACATCTGGGGCCTATAAGGTGAAATCACGATATGAACGCCTTGCAGCTTCTATGGATGACGAATAGTCTTTTGCGACTCAGTTACCTACGACTAATATCCTAAAGGCGAAAGTTTGGGATTTGCAAGCTCCCCATAAACTTAAGTATCTCCTTTGGCAGGTTATCTCACGAGCCTTGGCGGTTAATACTCAATTAGCTAAGTGTAGTTTGCGAATTGATTGCTTATGCACACAGTGTGGGGACACAGAGGAAATAATCAACCATGCGCTCTTTCTTTTTTCTTCGGCTTTTCAAACATGGGTCCTTTCTATTCCGATAGGAGTGTCAAACGGGTCGGCCCGCGTCCATTTGACCCGCCCCACAACAGGTTCAATTGTTTTTTACCCGTGGCGGGTTGACCCACAAAACCCGCAAACAACTTATATATTGTCCAAGCCCGCGAATTTTACGGTTTAGCAGGTTGGCCCGCGAACACTATAAACATACTTAGATTATGTAAAATTAAAATAAAAATGTAAAAATATTAAATTTAGCAACTTAATTAAGTGAAAAATAATTTAGATATATATATTTTTAATAAGTATTTTAATTTTATACACTGAAATTTTATGTTTTATTACATAGATTATAGATTATGATTTATTAAATACATAGATAATTATAATTTAATTACTTTTTGCTTAAACTAGTTGTCCGCGGACCGACCCACTAACCCGCGGAAAAAAACCTGTTAAACCGGCGGTCCGTGATGGGTCAACCCGCGAGGTTCGCCTTTTCATGGACATAATTTTTTTTGTCCAAGCCTGCGCCATGGCGGTCTGGGTTGGGCCTACCCACGGATTTTAACCCATTTTGACACCTCTATATTCCGACCCTTCAAGGGGTTTTCCCATCGCCCCGCCTTTTGGAAAATATCGAGTATCTTTATTCTCATGGAACTTAGGCACGGAGCGACACCAGTATCGAGGATGAGTATCTATGAATTTTATGGTACAACTGGAAAGCGCGAAATGAAAAAATCTTCAATGACAAGATATGGGAACCACGTGATATTATTTCTTTGGCTTCCAAGGAAGCTTCTGACTGGATCTATGCTCATAACAACATCGATTCCCATGCCAAAAGTATTTGATAATGGAGGGGTAATTGGACTGAATCAACCGAGTGTTATTTATGGTGATAATGTCTGCTTAATTGATGGGTCATGGAATGATAACGATCAAATATATGAATTAGGGTGGATTTATAAACATCTTTCTTACAATGATGGGATCTAGAGGCATGTATCAGGGGAGATATGCTCTTCATGTGGAGTTCTTAAGCATATTATGGGCTATGAAAAATATGCACAAATTTAATTGACCATGCGATAGTTTTTATAATGATTCAAAAGAACTTATTGCTATGCTTGCGAGTCCCGCGAACTGGTCGACTTTCAGCTCAGAGTTGTCTGACATTGAGAATTACCGAGTCTTATATCCAGAAATAAAGTTTAAGCACTGCTTGCAGAGATTAAATGTACATGCCAATTTCTTAACTCGTGAGGCCCGAAAGCGTAATCATTGTTTCACCTTTGTCGGATCTGGGCTACCAATGTGGATAACCAGAGATGATTATGTTGTGTTCTAGTTCTTTAGGTTTTGTTTCTTTTTATTTTTCTGTATTTAGTGAGCAAAAAAAAGAAATTGACAGTAAAATTTTATCATTCAAACGCACAGATGGGTTCAGAAAATTAGTTGTTAGAAGGCTCAAATGCCCAATTAAAAATAGCCAAAGTTCATAAATATAATGAAAATTTTTTTGTCACCCGTGTTGACAATGGTTATTTTTAGGAGAAAAATGGTCAAGTTAATTAGACATTATATTATATGGAAACTCAGACTAATCTTGATTGTAAAATTTTATCATGCAAACACATAGATTAGTTCAAAAATTTAGTGATAGTCGTTGTGATTTTTCTTTTAAAAATAGCCAAAGTTCAAAAATATGATGAATTTCTTTTTTCACAAGTGACGACAATAATTATTTTAAAAAGAAAAATGGTCAAGTTAATTAAACATTATTTTATAGATGGGCTCAAAATATTAGTAGTTAAAAAGCTCATATGTCCAATTAGAAAAAAATAGCCGTTTTGATTTTTCTCTTAAAAAAATAGTCGTTTTGATTTTTGTGTTCAGTTTGTTTTTAACTTTGATGTAGATTATTTAGTTTATTATATTATGTTAGAAAATAAATTTTTTTTAGATATATAAACTTTTTAATTTTAGTTTTTTTTTCGAAACCGATTTATTTTACAAAAATTTACTTTATTTTTCATAACTTTTTTCATAAGTATGTTTATTTTTAAAAAATTCATTCTTTAAAAAATTATATTTTAATAATAAAAATTACTTTTTAAAGCTAAGTAATTGAACATCATGGTACGAAAACTAACCGAACATGGAATCCTGTCATTTGATCGTTAGAGATTTTGTGTTCAATTTGTTTTAAACTTTGATGTAGATTATTTAGCTTATTATATTATGTTAGAAACTAAAATTATTTTTATAGATATATAAACTTTTTAATTTTAGTTTTTTTTTCCGAAACCGATTTATTTTACAAAATTTACTTTATTTTTCATAACTTTTTTCAAAAGTATGTGTATTTCAAAAAAATTCTTTTCTTTTAAAAATTATATTTTAATAATAAAAATTACTTTTTAAAGGTAAGTAATTGAACATCATGGTACGAAAGCTAACCGAACATGAAATCCTGTCATTTGATCGTTAGAAGTTTTGTGTTCAATTCGTTTTAAACTTTGATGTAGATTATTTAGCTTATTATATTATGTTAGAAACTAAAATTATTTTTTTATAGATATATAAACTTTTTAATTTTAGTTATTTTCTTGGAAACCGATTTATTTTACAAAATTTACTTTATTTTTCATAACTGTTTTCAAAAGTATGTATATTTCAAAAAAAATATTTTCTTTTTAAAATTATATTTTAATAATAAAAATTACTTTTTCAAGCTAAGTAATTGAACATCATGATACGAAAACTAACAGAACATGGAATCGTGTCATTTGATCGTTAGAGGTTTTGTGTTCAATTTGTTTTATATTTTGATGTAGATTATTTAGCTTATTATATTATGTTAGAAACTAAAATTATTTTTTACAGATATATAAACTTTTTAATTTTAGTTTTTTTTTCCGAAACCGATTTATTTTACAAAATTTACTTTATTTTTCATAACTTTTTTCAAAAGTATGTGTATTTCAAAAAAATTCTTTTCTTTTAAAAATTATATTTTACTAATAAAAATTACTTTTTAAAGCTAAGTAATTGAACATCATGATAAGAAAACTAACCGAACATGGAACCCTGTCATTTGATCGTTAGAAGTTTTTTATCAATTTGTTTTTAAACTTTGATGTAGATTATTTAGTTTATTATATTATGTTTTTTGTCACATTAATATCTGGGCCACAACTGGCCGGCCTAGTAGCCCAACTCCATAAATAGGAGAAAATGCACTCGCTATGCGAGTGGCCAGGTTCGATCCTTGGTCTGGTAATAAGGCAACAACGGTGACACAACCACTAGGCCACTTGATCCTTGTTATTATTATATTATGTTAGAAACTAAAATTATTATTTTTAGATATATAAACTTTTTAATTTTAGACTTTTTTTTGAAACCGATTTATTTTACAAAGTTTACTTTATTTTTCATAACTTTTTCAGAAGTATGTGTATTTCAAAAAAAATCTTTCTTGTTAAAATTATATTTTAATAATAAAAATTACTTTTTCAAGCTAAGTAATTGAACATCATGATACGAAAACTAACCGAACATGGAATCATGTCATTTGATTGTTAGAAGTTTTGTGTTCAATTTATTTTGATGTAGATTATTTAGTTTATTATATTATGTTAGTAACTAAAATTATTATTTTTAGATATATAAAGTTTTTAATTTTAGTTTTTTCGAAACAGATTTATTTTACAAAATTTACTTTATTTTTCATAACTTTTTTCAAAAGTATGTGTATTTAAAAAAAAATCTTTTCTTTTAAAAATTATATTTTAATAATAAAAATTACTTTTTAAAGCTAAGTAATTGAACATCATGGTACGAAAACTAACCGAACATGGAATCCTTTCATTTGATCGTTAGAGGTTTTGTGTTCAATTTGTTTTTAAACTTTGATGTAGATTATTTAGTTTATTATATTATGTTAGAAACTAAATTTATTTTTCTTAGATATATAAACTTTTTAATTTTAGTTTTTTTTCGAAACCGGTTTATTTTACAAAATTTACTTTATTTTTCATAACTTTTTTCAAAAGTATGTGTATTT
>OVBE01008730.1:0-16825 GCA_900406425.1 Iberis pinnata | reverse complement strand
TATATATATATATATATATAATACTTTTTATTTTTTTATCAGTTCTATAATATCAACTTAAAAAGGTTATTATGCCTATATTTATGAAAATAGCTTATATTTATATTTATGCATATAGTTGAAATTAGATTCTTTAATTGTTTCTTAACAAATAATGCAAGAAAAAAACGAAACATATGCACAAAAGCAAATTACCATATAATCACTTAATAGAACATGGCATAATCACAATTATAATTAAAATAATTTAGGTGGTTCAATTGACCCATTTTTCATACGTTTGGATTCGCCATTGAATTAACTTTTATATGGAATAACGCAACTATCACAAGTAAGAGGAGTTGCAAACAACATCACTTTTTTGTGTGAAACGGGAGAATTTTCTCCAGAGTTATTAATAAAATAAAATAAAATAATTACACATGAATTAATCGAGAATTTCCAACTCCCATAGTATCCCCATGACTAACCGAAATAAAACTCTCTAGGATAGAGACCAAAGAGTGAAAACCAAGTTGTAAAGAAAAAGCTAGGTTAGCTAGACCATCTGCAAGACGATTAGCTTCCCTATATATATGTGTAATTCGGACCGTCCAAGCCTTTGATAAAAAGCCATAGCACATGCGTGTTAGGAAAGATAGCGGTTGTGAGTCTTCTATGCCGTCTTTCAGAAAATGCACTACTATCTCAGAATCAACCTCCAACTCCAGCTGAGTAACTCCTAACTCCCAAGCAATAATAAACCATAATAGACTCCCCATAATTCAACTAACAGAGCTGAAAAAACACCAATATTAAAAGCAAAACAGGAACACCAAGTACCTTCAGCATTCCTAACAACCCCACCAGCAGTCGCAATGCCCGGATTGCCCCGTGAAGCTCTGTCCGTGTTGAGCTTGAACCACCCGTGCATTGGCTGTACCCATGCGCTCTATCCTCGCATTCCCAGCTTCACATAACCGATACCTGATATTAGCGAGCCATACCTCCTTAGAGATGTTGAGAACAAATCTGGTGCGATCCCGGCATCTAGTGATCTCTCCAAAGACATTACCGCATCACCATTTCCAGCTCCACCATATTGTCATAGAGAATATTGTAGACCATGGAGTCCCATTAATCTCGCTCGAATCACCCAATTTCGTGAATATTCAGCTTAACAAATCAACCTCAAAGAACCAATCCAGTCTTCTCCAAGGAACTATCCGTCTCCAATACCTGCAATTGATTAACAATCACGCAAATGAATGATAGTCTCTTCTCCAACTCTGCATATTTGACACATCCCTGTATTACGCAAGTGTCTTCGCTGCCGCTCCATATTTGTCATAATGCTCTAATGTGAAACCAGCCATAGAGAGAGCTATCCCTGTTCCGTCGCGGTTACCTTCCAGATTCGATGGAAATTAAAAAATCATTCATGTTTTGCCCTTCAACAGTTGGCCCCGTAATAAAATTGTAGGCCAAACTTATTGTAAATCTTTCTTTAGAGTACCCGGGCTATGATGCACGATCTGCGGAACCTGTAACCTCATCAACAATCATCGAGGACAGCCTTAGCTTCACAATTACGAATACTTAGACCTCCTTGTGGTTTCGAGACACAAACTCTATCCCAAGCAATGAGGTGTTGTGTTTTCTTCTAAAAACTACCCCATATGAAGTCTCATGAAGCTCTATCTATCTTTGAAAGCGTAGAAGCCGATAGAAGAATAGAGCTCATCATATGAACTGGTAACGATGAGAGGACAACCTTCGTTAGAGTCACTCTACCTGCCATACTTAGTAGCCATCCTTTCCAACCCGACAATCTTGAGTTAAACTTCTCTTCAACATCGCTGAATGTAGCTTTCTTAATGCGTTTATGTAGAATTGGAAGACCCAAATACTTACCCAAGTCCCTTGTAACTTGAATTCCACTAACAATACTTATAGCTTCCTCAAGACTCCTACTCACATTCTTAGAGAAAAAGATCTTCGACTTCTAAAGACTCACATTTTGACCTGATGCTGCACAAAACTCTTCTAACATACTTCAAATTACCCCAATCTGTGAAACCGATGCCTCAGCAAACAAGATGAGATCATCCGTGAAACACAAGTGTGATAAGAACGGTCCACACCTAGATAGTGGTATCGATTTCCATCTCTTATCCGCAATAGCTCTATCAATCGAATGGCAAAGTCTCTCAATACACAACACAAACAAGTATGGAGACAAAGGATTCCCTTGATGGAGACCTCTTGCATGTTTAAATGGTGTCGTCATCTCCCCGTTCCAAAGCACATTCATGGAAGCCCCAATAACACTACTCATTATCCATTTGATCCATTTATCCGGTAACTTAGCTGCCACTAAAGTATCTTCAAGAAAATCCCATCTAATGCGATCATAAGCCTTCTCCAAATCAAATTTCAGTAGCATCCATCCTCTACGGCATTGTTTTCTACGCATAGAATGTACCGCCTCTTGTACAAATACAATATTATTTGTACTTAGTCTCCCCAGAATAAAACTAGATTGGCTGGACCAATAAGAGATGCCATCACACGTTGTAAACGCATCATCATTTTCTTCATTATTATCTTGAATAACACGTTACATAAACTAATTGGTCAGAATTGGTTTACCTTCTCCGATTTAAGCACCTTACCGATAAGAAAGAACAAAGCATCATTTAGACCGTCCAGTAAGAATCCCGTGTCAAAGAAATTAAGCACACAACTAGTAATCAATGGGCCAACAATATTCCAACAATCTTGTTAAAAAACTGGTTGATAACCATCCGGTCCAGGTGCCTTAAACCATCCCATACTTCTAACTGCCTTCTCCACATCAGCCATGGTAAAAGATTTATTTAAAGACTCCAGGTCAGTTCTTGAAATAGCCGTAAAACCCATACTCGGTAATTTAATAGGTACCGGCTCAACAGCGTCCAAGCTATATAATTGCTTATAATAATCAACAACAAGATTCTCCAGCTCCAATATATCCGACACCCAATGATTGTCATGATCCCGCAACATATCAATATTATTACGGCATCTCCGAACAATAGTTGATGTGTGAAAAATCTCGTATTACAGTCACCCAAAGAAATCCACTTCTCCCTAGATTTTTGGAACCAAAGCGTCTCCTCTTGTTCTAGTATGAGATCTAACTCCTTAGCAAGCTCTGCTTCCCTAGTAATCAAAACATCAGATTGCTCTCTTTCAAGCACATCTTGTATTGTTTTAATCTCTAGCAGCAACTTCTCTTTATTTTTGAACACATTTCCAAAAGTCTCCTTATTCCATCGTTTTAGCTCACTAGTTAAAGCAAGCAAAGCTCTCGGTGTATTTGCATTATTTTCCCATGCATCAGCCACTAACTCTTTAAAACTTCCATGAGATAGCCAAGCCACTTCGAATCGAAAGGGTCTCCTACTTGGATTCCTATTCCCAACCAGACTAAGTTGGACATGTAGCGGTGTATGATTCGAGGCAAGAAAAGGTAAATGTGTAACTCTAGCCTCCTGCCACTTTAGTCTTGCCTGGCCACAACATAAAAATTGGTCTAACCGTTTTGCGATATACATGTTCTCCGTACGGCCTCTCCACCAAGTATATCTACTACCAACAAACCCCATATCGATCAAGTGTGAATCGCGAATCCATTCACTAAAAGCTAGTGAATCCTCAGATAATCTACCGCTCCCTCCCATTCTTTCTTCAACCCGAGTTATTGTATTAAAATCTCCACCAACGATCAAAGGTTCATGAATACTCCTAACCAACTCTCTCAATTTCATCCACGACCCACTACGACGAGATACTGTGGGAGCAGCATACACAACAATGAGGTGACAACACTCCGTACCCATCATAATTTGTGCATGAATATGTTGGCTCGACGAACCCTGAATCACCACTTCACCAACCATAGATCTCCATAGAAGACAAAGACCTCCACTTTGACCTAATGCATCAACTCGAAAGAAGTTCTCAAACCCCAAACCATGACATATTCGTCTCGCTCTATCCCTTCCAGCACGGGTCTCAAACACCGCGAGAATATCTATTGTATATTTCTTCAAAATATANTTTTATTCCCCCCCCCCCCCCCCGAAGATTCTATAGTAGGCAATTCATCATAAAAATAATAACGTAAAAGTGAAATGTCGGGGCTAAACCCTATGTTGAGTTCAACTCTCCTACAACCGAGGAAGAGCCTAACTCAGCACCACCACCTTACTTACATGTTATTTACCAACTACTAACATGTTCTCTACCATATTTAAAGCTGCACCACTCTTCTCCAAAGCTCCCTTGCCGATATCATAAGCTCCTCCTTCACTTCCCACTGGAGCATGTTCAACACGCAACCTTTTCCCAGAGTTTGATAATTCCACCTCGCCTCGTTTCGGCCCGAAAATCAACCCCTTACTCGGCTTATTATGAAAGACTCTAGACTCGTGTTTATCAACTTGTTTTCGGGCACCATTTCCTTTCACTCTTAATGCCTCTTGCACACTCTTTTTTCCTGTAATTGTTAGAGTACCATCCCCACTATTAGCAACAAACTGTGGCCCTTTACGATTATCACACAACATAGGACACTCATTCTCCTTATTCTCACCCTCTTGTTGCCGTTCATTAACATGCTGCTTATCCATCTCCATTAACTTCAACTGATCAAATCTGTTGGACGTCAGAACTACACCCTTGTCCGTTGTCACAACTACCACATTGGGAGATCCATCACTTTTGGCTATGTTATCCTCAATCGTACTTGTCCCGCTATTAGAGCCTTTCTCTAACCTCGGTCCTGATTTGCGCACACTAGTGAAACCGATCAAATCTGACACCTCTCCTTCTTCACGTGTTTCCACCAGAACTGTTGGTGTTGATGTTTTATTCATCGCTTCACGTGGACAGTTTGAAGCCAAGTGCCCGTAAACTCCACACTTTGCACATATATTCGTTAGACCTTCATACGCAACCAAATACCTTTCTACATTAATCAACATTGTGCCTTTCAAGGGAGCCTTCAGATTCACTTCTACACAAACCCTAGCAAACCTAGCTCTCTCAAACATCAGCGTCGTTGCATTCACTTTCACTGGTTTGCCTACTCCCTTTGCTATTCCCATCAAAATTCTCTTATGGTAGAGATTAACAGGGAGATTCATCAAACGAATCCAAACTGGCGTTGTACATATCTCATCACGCAAAGGATCAAACTCTGGAGTCTAACCTTATACCATAAGATAACTTCCGAAAACCCTCCATGGTCCACCCGTCAATGCCTCCATATATTCTCCCTCATCTTCAAACCTTACCAAAAAAAGTTTCTTGGCAGATCCATGACGTACATACCACTTATAGGTTTCCATAGCTCACGTGATCTCTTAGTCAAAAGCCCTAAGGGAACATTACGAATTAAGACTTTGACTATCATACACTGCTTCCATAACCTATTCATTGCATTCAATACTTCCTCTCCAATAGTGATTAAAGGCTCGCCATGCTCTCCATTCAGAAAAGACATATTAAAGTGTTCATCAATAAAAGCATCAGATAGCATCCTCTCCGGTGCCAGCATACCACCGACGTTCCTCCTAACTAGACGTTGAGCCCATGAAACCCTCGAATCAGGTGGATCACCAGGAAGGCAATCCTTATCAGTTGCTTCAATCATCATCGCATCTTGTTCCTTAGAAACCCTAGCCTCTTCCTCTAAAACCCTAGTCGCCATCTCTCAAGAAAATTTCTTTTTTGTAAGAGTAGCCTATAACAACATCACTTAGTTAGTATAAAGAATAAATTTTTTCCAATTAATATAAAGAATAAGCATATAAAGAAAATACTTCAAAATAAGCTAAATATAATCTTAATTTAAAACACACAACCTATTTCATACAACAACTTATTTCATACAATAAATTATCATAATAATTAGTTACCATAATAATTTTATCTACCATTCAAATCCGAAAAAAATAGAAAAAACATGATAACCATTAATCTACAAAAAAATCATTAACTATAACATATCAAACACTAAGAATTAAATAAATAAAAACCAAAACAAACATATTTAAAAAATAAAAATATTAAAATCCATAAGTAGTTGTTTATTATTTTTTGTAAAATAATATATTTTATTAAGAACTTATATATTTATTTAGAGATTTAATATCAAAAATATAAAACAATTTTAATAACTCAATTTTTAAAAACAATAAATGCAAAAACTAAATAAATCCTCATTCAAATTTTTATACAAAAAAATTCGCAGAACAAAAAGATAACTAACTAAAAAAATGCATCACATGTCAACCCACAAAAAAGGTTAAAAAACCATTAGCCCAAAAAATAATTAAAAATTAATATTAATATCGGAGAAGTTATCACAATTATAAGTTACTATAATAATCTTAATTTCCTTTCAAAACTCACATAATATAGAAAATATGATGACGATCAATCTACAAAAAGAATTATTACTTTCAATGATAGTTACAATGTAAATGATTTGAAATTAACATATTAGGAGAAATAAAAAATTTCATTTGAACGCGCGAGATAATCCCTAGTACTAAATAAAAGAAAAGTGTTAAGGCTTTTGAAACTATCCATCTCATCTTCCTAAGACTAGTTATAATGGAGGTGTTGAAACTTTAATTCAACCGTTGAATCCTTCCAATGTGGTAGTTGAAAACTCACCAAAATCTTACTTGTATTATACCGAGTTGAAATAATTATGTTTTTTTGGGCCCACATGTCATTTTTCTCTCTCTTTTGTCCTAGAAAAAGGTAAAGTATTCTCTTGCTTAATTGTGATTGGATAATATGGTAAAAGAGTGTTGAAACTATTGTAGTGAATAAAAATTTAAGAGGTGTTGAATAAATATGGGAAAATAAGAGAAGATGATAGTGTAAAAATGAAGAATTTAGAGTGTTTAAACACCCAACCATTGTAGATAGTCTAAGAGTTTCTATCCACTTGCCACGTCAGCTTACAAAGAAAATTAAAATATATAAAAAGAATTAATTGTAGAATTGATCACTATTTGGTTGCCTAATTTTAAAAAGAGGAGTTTTAAAATTAATTAGTGATTAAGGTATTTTCTTTATAAAATTAAAATTATATCCCCTTCTATATTTCAAAATAAAATTTTAAAATCGTTAGATGTATTTTAAATTATTTTAATTGATATTTTAAATTTAATGTTCTCGTTATTTTTATTTATTTAAACTAAAATGTCAAAAAGGTTTAGGAAAGTTGTAAAAACTTACCTATTTACCTAGGTAACTCATTCTCAAATTAATTATGATACCCCTCTTTCACGTTCTCAGCACCGCCTTTATCTCCGGTGGACGGTTCTTCTCGTACTCTCTAGTTGGCGGTTTCGCTCCGGTCGACGGTTCTAAAGCTCAGCCTCATTCCTACTTCGTTTTCTCATCTCTCTTTTAACTCTTTTTACCATTTTTGCCTTCTCTGTTTTGTCTTCTTTTGCGATTTCTTCATATGATTTTCTCTCACACCATCACTGTCCATTTTCCCCAAACTTCCTACTTCCCCACATACTTTGTCTACTGTTCACAGTTATGACAATCTTCATATTCACTACCAATCTATTGTTCTATCCTACTCCACTGAAACGGAACCCACAAATTTTAAACAAGCCATAGCATCTATCAAATGGAAACAGGCAATGGATGATGAGTTACACGCTATAGAGCAAAATAAAACATGGAGTGTTGTTTCTTTACCACAAGGAAAGAATGTGGTAGGTTGTAAATGGGTTTATGCAATCAAATACAAAGCAGATGGTACAATTGAAAGGTACAAAGCTCGCTTGGTTGCAAAAGGTATTATACAACAAGAGGGAGTTGATTATTTTGAAACCTTTTCACCAGATGCAAAATTGGCAAGTGTAAAGCTCATTCTTAGTTTGGATGCAATTAAAGGATGGAGATATATAATGCTTTTTTGCATAGCCATCTAGATGAAGAGATATATATGAGTATGCCTCAAGGGTACATTGTCTCTAATGGTGTTTTACCATCAAATCCATTGTGTCTTTTGCACAAATCCCTTTATGGATTGAAACATGCATCAAGAAAATACAATAGATGCTTTACAAAAGTCTTGTTAGCTGATGGATTTAATCAGTCTCAATCTGATAATTCTCTGTTTGTTAAACAACAAGATGGTGTCTTTGTTGCTGTGTTAGTCTATGTTGATGACATCATGATTGCAAGCAATAATGATCAGGCTGTTAATCATCTCAAGACTATTCTCTCTGGAGCTTTCAAGATAAAAGACCTTGGACCACTGAAATTTTTTCCTGGGATTGGAAATTGCAAGAAATTCAACTGGATATCTGTTTCACAACGTAAATACGGCTTGGATCTTCTAAAGGATACATGTCTTCTTGACTGCAAGCCTCATAGTGTACCAATGGATCCAAAACAAGCATTGAGCAAGGAAACATGAACAATATTACCAGATGGCCGTGAGTTTAGGGAGTTAATAGGCAGGCTGTTATATCTTACTATAACCAGACCTGATATAACCTTTATGGTACATCGTCTTAGCCAGTTCCTATCTGCCCCAATTGATAGACATTTACGAACATGAGACAAGTTGTTCACATGGATTGGAGTTGTCACAATGCACATGTATCATCCTCTCCTCTTATATGGTCATTTTTCATAATTTTCATTTGAGTTGTTTTGATTAACCAAAAAGTTATGTTGCGACTAATCATAAAAAAACTCTGTTGGCTTCATTTGTAGCTCACATTGATAAAACTTTAAATTGTACATAACAAACAATGGAGAACCGTACAAAGCTACTCTTTTTGTGAGAGAACTTTTTCAGTCACTTCACAATCCCAAAGTTATCATATTCTTTTGCGACTGTAAAGTAAAAAAAAAAAAACCAGCCTTTCCAGATTTCAAATGTTTGTTCTTATTTTACAACTTCCTCATGCAAGTAGATATGAAAGAGAATCTTACCATATAACATATGCTAATTTCTTTATAGAGAAATTTATAGTCTGGTCGCACACACATACAAATTTGTTGTGTTTATATTAATTGGGAAGTGTTTTGCTTCGATTATCTTCAATTTTAGACCATGTTTAGTCATAAGCTGATACTAAAAATGAAGTATATATAAAGGTAGAGGTACTCAGACATATGAACCCATAACTTTTCTCAACTCTAATTATTTTGTTACGTTTTGACAGGCTCTTAATACTTGTGGGACACTTAGGTGGATGTGCGATGGTAGATCAAGTTGAAAACACGTACAAGAATGCTTTAGAGATCAAACACTCTTCCAAATTAAGGTTGCGGACACAAAATAATTATCACAACAAGTTACTGAAGCCGAGATATTGTAGAGATTAATTTTCAAAATTTGTTGATGAAGTTCTTGTCGAAGGTGTATCTTTGTTACTCAACGCTACAATTCAATTTTGAATGAAATATTCTATACCACAAGAGTGAGTATAAAGTTAAGAAAATAAAGATGCATTAGTTTTGAGGAGTAAGTAAACAATGTGAACAAGTATTTTATATCACATGAGTCAAAATGTATGATTGATGCTAACAGTTTTACGGAGGTAAATGTGGGTTGCTCTCTCCATTGAAGAAGTTTTAGAAAACAGTGAAGAAGAAGTAATTAAGATCGTTTGACAAAAAAAGAAGTAATGAAGATCAAAAAGTAGAAAGACCATCAAAAGCAGTAAAAAATTAAGTACAGAATGAAGTTAGTCGTTATTACTCCCTTTGTTTTCTTAAAGAATGATGTTTTGGATTTTAAATTTGTCTTTTTAAAGACAGAAGTTTCAATTTTCTATGTAATACTAGTTTTTTTTACCCGCGCGATGCGCGGGTTTTTTTCCATTTTAATATTTTGTTGATGTTGTTCTTGTTTTACATTTTTGGAGTTTAAAGGGCTTGTCAATTTGTTATCATATTGTTATTATATATTAATTAACATTTCTTTTGAGTTTTTCATTTTTGGTTACTTATTTTTTAGGTCACTCTGATATTTGATTCTACTTTATTCACAATTTAATTTTTATGCTTTTATTATTTTTTAGGTTTTTTGGTTAGTTTTTTCTTGCGCTTATTGTTGTTTTTATTTATTTTTATATATAATAATAGCTTTTAAAATATTATATTTATTGTGAAATAAATCACGCTTTTGTAAATTATTCATAATTTTTTTTGTCTTCTTTTTTTTATGAATTGGTGTTTATGTTTTGTTATTTGATAGATTTGCATACAAATTTTCTTGAAAATAAATTAATTGAATGTGAATAATCATGTCTTTTTATTTTTGTATGACTTTTTTTTCCTTTTCACTTTTTTCTTTTGGTTTTTTTCTTAGACTTTTTTAATATTTTTGTTTTTTATTTTCGTATTCCTTCTTGTCTAATTGTGTTTATTGTTCATTTGTCGCTACTACGTCCATTTTGTTTTTATATTTAATGTGAATGAATAATCATCGTGCTCCCATATTAATTGGTTGATTATTATTCCTTTGCATGTTGTATACAAATTTTTCATGATTATAATATTAATTTTTTCTTACTAAATATGTTGCAGTTAGTTTTTTTAATTGTATCATATTTACTCCACATTTTATGGTGATTTCGATGCTTAGTATATTTTAGTAGTGAATACTTTTATAATTCTTTTTGATTTTGATAATGAATTTTTAGGTTTTTTAGCTGTTTGTACTATATATTGTTTTTCCTTAATTAATTTACTATGCATTTTTGGCGGTAACTGTTTTATAAATAGATTTTTTTTTGTTTATTTTGTATATGGAATTTTGTTCTAAACAATACTCCCTCCGTTTCTAAATAAAAGATATTTTAGAGTAAAATTTTTGTTTCTTATTAGACGATTTTCTCACATTTCAATGCAATTTTAATTGTAAATTGCAAACTTCAAAACACATTAATTGAAATTGTTTTAATATACTAAAATATTATTGGTTAAAATTCATAGAAAGTTGTTTATTTAAGAAAAGAATGCATCTATACCTAGTATTTATTATATCTTCTTAATATGTGTGAAAATCCTAAAACATCTAATATTAAAAAACAGAGAGAGTATGTTTTATTGTTTGTTTATATTCTGGTACCTTATTTTCTTGAGAGAGATGCATACATAATTTTGTAGTTTGTACTTCTTGTTAACTCATTTAATACTATAGTTATTTGTAGTATGCTTATTTGGGATTTTTGAACCATATGCGTAGCTTTTTTTCTGTTGGAAAGATATTGGTTATTAATTTTGGTTGACATGAGGTTGTAACTGTTTTACCTATATATCATACAAAATAAAAAATTGTATCTGGTAATAGTAATACATTTTTTTTTTTTTTGAAATTGCAACTAAATTGTTTGTTTGTGATTACTTCCTCTTTTCTGAATATTCTTGTTCATAAAGATTGATTTTCAGCTTCAGTTCTGGTCATCAAACCATGCACTTCGACTGCATTCCAGTTTCTCCACAAAACTAATATACTAATTTGCCTTGTCAAGAAGCCTGAGAATGGCTAGAAGCTCATCTCTCCCTTTCCCATCGATATAGCGGTGCATGTCCTTTCCACCTGAATCGAACTCCAAGACCTACATGTCAATCGAATGCAGCCTGGAAGCTGGATCTTTTGTCTGCATGCCTGGCTTGGATCTTTTACATTCCTAATGCAACACCTTTTCACCACTCCTATCACTGTGAAAATGTCAGTTCAGCGTTGATTGCAGAAGCCTTGGTCCTCTGAGCAGAAATTGAAATGGCAAAGGCGCTTGGTATTACGTCCATCTCCTTCGAACCGGATGCAGCAAATTTGATAAATACTATCAATGGTCCCATATCTTTTGCTGAAATTTATGGAATTGTCGAAGACATTAGAATGATCTCGACCTGGTTAAAGTTTGTTAATTATGTTTTGATCCCTTATTCCTGTAATGGCGTGTTATGATCCCAACTCCAACTCTCTCTAATTATTCTAAAACCACTCTTTAATCTATAACATGAAATAGAAGATGCACTTTGATTGATTGTAAAAGGAAATACAAAGTGTATGATCCAATTACAAACTCAAATATCTTAAGGATTCACTCCTTAAGATCCTATCAATTTCTCTAGAGAGAAATTGCCCCAAGACCTAAGTTTCACTCCTCACAAAATGCATCATGGATATTTACAATTAAGTCTATTATTTATAGTAAATCTCTTTTTCTTCATTCCAAAGCCTCTCTTTGCTCCAAAGTATTCTCTTAAACCTTTTGTTTGCACAACCTTATCAATACTTTCCTCTTTAAGAAGAACTTATCCACACATTGTGTTTGTACTTGAATCACCAATCTTTACAAGTGTTGTTCTTCCATGAGTTTTCCGGGTATAACATGGCGCTGCTGATTCTCGATCTAGTCAAGCAGGCTTTAAGAAACTATGTATATGACTAATTAATTAATGATTCACTCGGTGCACACAAAAAAACACCTACCTTGTCTAGTACCTTATCCATTCTTCTAACTAATCTTGAATATATAAACAACATAAGAATGAATATATGTCACTCAGTATTTTAACCAAATTATTCTACTAACACAAAACTGTTGGAACTATTCAATCAATAAAATCATCTGATCCTACAGAGATATAACACCTAACTTTGCAAAGTAGAAAAAAATCCATAAAAACATTCCGTCAACAATACATGTAATCTTCTTGTTCTTAAGTCAATTGATTCAATTGTTTGATGCCTATACGTTTTTTGTGTGTGTTGTAGACATGATTCTATGCTTTCATACTGTTACTTACCCAGCTAAGTAAGTAAAGGTGATTGAAATTGATGTAGTCATGACTCATGAGCCAAGGGTGAATATAACTAAATCTTGTTAAAAGTTAAAACAATAGAAGCAAACAAAGCAAGTATTCCATCGAGTGAAGCAAGTCCTGTTAATTACTTGTTCAGTGAAGCAATTCCTTTCCTTTCATATTGTTAGTTGTTTGATGTTGCAGGTTCAAACTGGAAACGGGAAATCAAACCACCAGATTTGTTGGAGATAAGCTACTGAAGAAAACCTGCAAGAATAATTAATCAAAATGGTAATACTTAAATTTCGCAGAAACACAAATCATGGCACCAGAAGATAGTTTACTTCCATACTCATTTACCAATCAAAATGGTTCGATTTGGCTGGTCGTATAATATATACACTGATATGACTCAAACGAGTTTCGCTTGATGTGAAAAAAAATATTCACTTTGACTGCAAAAGATGATAGTATCAGTATGTATCATAACGAATCCAATTCCCATATACGTTACAAACTTTGATCAGAAAATGATAGATCTCTAATTATACAAATGAGTTTTAACAAATGTACACACGACAATAAGACTCTCAAATCAGAGAAAAAAAGTCAACTTTATGGAGTAATGACGACAAGTTTGTACATGAAACAACATAATCAACACACAGGAAAACATACGTCTGATTAGTTTGTGTGCAATCAAACCTAACATACATATTTTCGAAAAATCTATACTAATACAGTAATACTTTTGAATGTTCCCCATTACTTGTGTGGTAAGGCATATAGTATAGTGTGTTAGGCAATCAAATAAAGCAAGAAAAATGCGAGAAGTGAGCACTTACCAGCTGTTAATAACCAACCATTGGTCTATTTGGATACAACTTGATGAGAAATAAAGAACCTTGGTGCTTTCATCGAATGAGTTAATCCTGCAGAGACAAGCATAAATCTCTTTTTTGCTGCAAATTTTTCGAGGACCCAGAAACGATTTTCTCCTGAGATTTGTAGGAAGCTTCGATTCCCGTAACAAAGACGAGAAGAAGAGAGGGTTGGAAAGCGAACCTATCAGTAATGATATAGGTAGAGATAATAGTTTTTCTGCAAATGAGAGATGAAACGCTTCAATTTCTTAGGAAGATGATTTTTACTGGTAGGAGGGAGATTATTTCGTGTCTTTTATATTGATGTGGGTGACGATTCATTTTCGAGCCTTGATGATTAGGTGTTAGAATGAGGTGGCAACTTTTTATTGGTTCTAATATATGCCGACGTGGACACCTCTAAAAGCCTTAAAATCCAGCTTTTATATAGTATAGATTTATTGAGAAATTGTAGATTTTAATAAAAATTTATTCAACTGATTATATTTGTTGGATTACTATTGGTTTAAAATTATTGAAAGTTGTCATGTACAAAAATCAATGTATTTATTGTCTACAATTAATATGTTTTATTAATATGTATGAAAAGCCTATAACTATATTATTTAGAAACAGAGAGAAGAGAATAGTAGTTAAATATGATTTTTATGATCTATAGAAACCGATTTTAAAAAATTAGAGAAACATATCGAATACAAATTTTTGTAACTGGATGATAAATATTTTGGGTGTAACAGAAAAAAGCTAACATAAACAACAAATCATTTTTCGGAAAGACAGTACATCGAAATAAAATCTCTAAATATTTAGGGAAAAAAAACTCAGCATCAAAAGCACAAATGCATATATGTCTCTGAATAACGTCTTTACTAATTGTCTTAATAAAACGAATTTGAATAAAAGGTAAGAAAACATATATAAAAGAAAAGTAAAACAAGCATAAAACGAATGAAAATGTTTACATATATATATTTTTTTTGTTAGATTACTAAAGATTCAAGAAAAATGCATAATATATAATTTTCGAATAGACAGCATATGAAGGTTTTTTAACCTATAATAAATCTGCACGTAGACCAAACTCTAGTATATATAAAGTTATACATTCTCTCTTCACATAAGATTCCACATCATCTCATCAATCATCATCATTATATATGAAAATGAAAATTATTAATAATATACATGTCATGGGGTTTGTTTTTTTTTTTTTTTTTGAACGACTCATGTCATGGGGTTTGTTATGGACTTTTTATCTTCTATGAAACGCATTTAATGGGAGAATCTTCTATAGATTTGGAACTAATCCAACAGTAATGTGTGTGCATCTTCCATTGGGCTAACACTTCTAGCTATTGGGTTTCTCTACGTTTCGACCTTATGGTTGGGTTTATAAAGTTCTATTTGGGTTTAATTTTTCTATATAACACTAAAAGCTCTTGTAATAATTTGAGTTAAACCCCAACAACATTTTATTTTTCGTGCATTAACCACAATATTCATTAACAAAAAAAGATAATTTCTAAACTGTCGAGGAATTTTTTTTTTTGTATAGGACTCAAATTAATATATTAACTATAAAAATAAAACGCTTAAAATTTTATAACAGTTTTTCCCACGTCAACTCAAGTCAATGAAATAAATGAAAAAATAATATATAAATAGTTTATGAAATTTCTGACAAATTAAAGAAAATTATAAAATCCAAAGTTTGATGCCAAACATCAATGGTCGAACCTTAATATATTCACAACAATTTTTTTAACGTGGTCCATACAAAATATAAGAATGTCAAATATGGTAAATGACTCAAATCAATGGATTAAAAAAAACCAAATATATAAATAGTTTCCAAAATTTCCTAGAATTTAAACAAATTACAAAATCCAAAGTTTGAGGCCAATCATCAATGGTTAAACTTTAATATATCTAATTGAGACACATATCTTCACATAATCTCTTGATTTTAAATAGTTTAAATCTTAATTATTAAACATTAATATTTATAATAATAATTATGATGCCTTATATAACATTATATCGCTAGAATTTGAAAAGACAAAAATTCAATATAGCCCACATATTCGTTTGAAAAAAACAAAGATATAAAATTTTTTTACCTAAATAGCTAATAATATTAGAGACAACAATAAACATAGATATAGATTACCTAACCTATTTTTATATAATAAATACAAAATTGCAAAAACATAAAATATTAAAATGTTAATATATTAAATCAAACCATAAAATAAAATATTGAAGACACATTCTCTGATCGTCATTATACTTTTTAATTTGAAATAAAAAATTCATTACTATAAATTTGAAAATTTTTCAAAATAACAAATAAGTGAAGACCTACTAGAAGAACTGTTGGACTAAAGTTAATTCTTCTATATATGTTTATTTTCTTAACTCTCATAATAGTTTTTTTATTTGTATCACATTTAATTTTATATTATAATATTTTGTGTTTTAGATTGATCCTCTTGCATACCTTATTGTTTCAATATATTTTAGGTTTAAAATTTTCACATACAAATTAAGAAAATCAATAAATCATTATAGTTTAAATTATTTATGATAAAAAATCATATTCTAAATCACCCAATAATTAATCAATTAATTTTAGAATATAAATGATCACAAACCATAAATAAAATAACTTTTAAAATGAAAAATAAAAAATATTAAAGAAACAAAAAAAAATTCTTAAAACATCGAATAGAGATGGTTATAAATAAAAAAGCGTGCTCTAGTTACAAGATTTTCCGGAAGTCACGTGGAACTCATCATCCCTTAAGCTAAATTTTGACACATTATCATTCTATACCTCTTAAATACAACTTCAAACTCAATATTTCCACAAATTTAGTAAGACCCACTCACGTATAATTGTGGAGTAGATCAATGTGTTCAGCTATGTATTACAATAAATTAAGTAAATTAATAATCGTAGAAAAGATCAATAGTCTTTTGGGACATTGCATAGAAACTTTGAGTTTGAAAATGTTGTCAAATTTTTAGAGCTTGTGAAATGAGGTGGAATTCTAAGTTTTTCTACTATATATATATATATATATATATATATATATTAT
>OVBE01008729.1:0-16827 GCA_900406425.1 Iberis pinnata | reverse complement strand
ATAATTTTTCATTTTTTTGGTTTTGTTTTTTAAGTAGAACCGGAACGGAAACGTTTTCTTTTTTTCTTTTTCAGTTTTTTTTTTTCAGTTTTTTTTGTTTCGTTTTTTTCCCCAGCCCTGGCTTACTTCCATAATCGAATGCGAGACACTGAATCGACGAGCAAGAGAGAACGAATTTCTCTGAAAATCGCTAACATTGTTTGGTTGATTCGGCGATAATGGCATTATCGCAATGGAAGGAAGCTATTCTCGAAGGGATATTCATGGAGATTGAAGATGGAGTTGTGGAAGAGAAGAATCTCGAGCGGTTAGAGAATCTAGTGGAGATTTTGCACAAAGAAGGTTCTAGGGTTCCAGAATCAGTGAAGATAGCGTATTGTCAAGTAGCTGTTGAGTGTACAGCGAGGTGTTTAGCTTATGAGAGAGATGCAAAAGAAGCTTATATTGAAGCAATCAGATCGATATGGATTCGTAGGATTATACCTTTATGCGATGAGGTTAGTTGTTTGGTTACTCGTGATCTGTTGAATAGCTGTCGAAGAGTATGGATTGCTTATAATGATGAAAAGGCTTGTGAGACTCTGATGAATGATAATACGAGAGATTTAGCTTTGGTTTCTTTGAAGAAGGTTGTTTCAGAGTTGCATCCTAATCATGATTATGCTTGTGGTGATAGAAATGAGTACATTGATGAATCTGAAGAAGGTGAATCTAGCGAAGAAACTGAGATTGAGACTGAGTCAATGATTGAAGCAAGAGAGTTAGAGATCAATCAAAACTCTAAAACATCTGAAGCTATGGAGGAAGAACAAGGTTATCTACACTTTCTGCAACTTTGTTTTTTTCAGCTTTCTTGACTTTGCCATAGTGTGATTGTGATTTTGTTGATACTGACATTTCAGATACTGAAATGGAAAGATGTTCTGGTGAATCAAAAGCTGAATCTCCACCTCGTAAAGTCAGGATTATTTCCACTGCAGTTTTTGAAAGAGCGCTCAAGAAGCTTAGAGATTCTAAAATCGATTTGATGAATGCTTTAAAAGAAGGAGAACCTTCAAACTTAAACAATACAATGACTACAGAACAAGATATTGATGTTGCTAATCCTTCTGCATCAAACACTGTACCAAAGCCTAGCTTGATGGAGCGAAGAACCACAGCACAGACTTATGAGGTAAAAGTTTTCATTTTAATCGTTTCATCAAATCGTCTATGTTACTTTATCTTAGGTCTCCCTGTGATTAAATAGCTAAGATGATGGAACACACAAATTACACCTATTCACTAAGATTTTGTCTGACCAATTCGTATTGAGTTTTATCATGTTTGAATTGAGATCTCTGAATGCTCGGTTCAGGAGCTAAGTTAACATTTTATCAATCAACATTATAATGTGGGACTTCTTTTGTTTTATACTTCTATGTTTTTGTTTGATTAGTGGAAAGACTCCATTGATGATTCCAATGGAGAACCAGGCAATGATGGTGAAAAGAATAGACCTAAAAGAATCGTCGTGTCTCCTTTGAAAAGAAACCAAAATGGTAGAAGAAAGAAACTTCCTTGGTGTACTGCAGAAACACTAGCTGTACTGAAAGGCTACGAAAAGTACTTACAAAACTTAAATGTTTACTCTTTTAACATGTTAGATCATGCATTTCTATTGATTTGATTTGATGGATTCTATTGTGATTCAGGTATGGTGCAAACTGGAAGCGAATCAAAGACGAATGTCCAATTCTAGTGCGCAGAACTTATGTATCAAACTTCACTTATCTTTATGCTCTTAATTCAGTTTCATTAGACTTTTGAGTTTATCATGTTTCTAATAGTAAGACATAATATCTTACAGGTTGATATTAAAGATAAGTTTCGAGTTGAGATGAGGCGCCAAGAGCGGACATCCTTGAGTTTAGTCTAAGGTATTAGCATCTTAATTCTCTGAAACTTAAGTGTGTAGGTGGGTAAAAATATGATATGAACACAAATCAAATTGTAATGCATAAAGTGAAGTGATTTTCCAACCACTAACTTTTGAACCTTTTAGTTATCACCTTCATATATTACCCATATGTGTCCTCTAGACCAGAGATGTTGTAGAGCAGCAAGAAGAGCTTGTAATTCTGCTTCAAGAGCATCGCTACAAACTCGACCTTCTGCCATATCTCCTTCAAGAAATCTACCATCAGAATCTCGAACCACCCAAGCCGATGATGATCGTCCATTGGCTAAGAACCGACAATCATAGTTACATTTGACATAGTTTAATGGCGGTCGCTTCCAAAATCTTGGTGAGCCATCAGAACCCATGGTTGTTATAAATACTGATGTATTAGAAGATACATGAGTGGCCCAATCACAAGCTTTAGACCAAGCTTTCTTCCAAGTTATATGACAAGAATGTAATTTTCTTTGAAACATAAGCAGATTCCGACTTTTCCGTATATTCCAAATGATCCAAATTGGAGCATGTCGATAGTTTGCTAGTAATGATTCATCCATAGCAAAAGCAATCAATTCCAGAATATTCAAAATGGCAGACTGAAGTACTTACAAGTGAAGAGAATCCAAAAGTTGAAACACGCCAAATTGTTTGGGCATATGGGCATCTAAAAAACAGATGATCCAAAGATTCTGTTTCATTACAACATCTGTAGCAAAAAGAAGTAGAACTTATGTGTCTCCTTTGAAGGTTTTCACCAGTTGCCAATGATTCCGAAGCGACTTGCCATAGGAAATGTTTAAGTTTAGGTGTTGTCTTCAGTTTCCATATTTTGTGTTTAAAGTCGACTGAGCCAGGAGGAAGTATTACTCTGTTTATTCTATCCGGCAAGCGAATCGCTAACCAATACCCTGATTTAATTGTATATAAACCTGTCTTAGAATAGTGCCACTCCAATAGATCTATTGTAGAGTTAGAGCTTACTCGCAAATTCTGAATGAGTGACACATCATCCAGATGAATTGTTTGTGAAATTAAATTTCTATTCCACTCATGTGTAATCAGGTCCAAAAAATCATTAACAGTGGAAATTCGAGTAAGTGCCGCATCATTGAATTGAGAGGACGTGGAGGTCTTGGGCTACGAACTGACAGCCACAGGTCGACCCAAGTACCAACCGTTGTTCCAGATCCAATAAGTTATCGCAAGCCGCGTTGGAGTAAATCCCGACCATGTAAAAGTGAGCGCCAGAAGAAGGACGGTTTTGGACCTAAATCAGCCTGTAGAATATTTGAAGCGGAGAAGTACCTTCCTTTCATAACTTTATGAACCAGACTTGAAGGTTGTTGCATAATACGGCACACTTGTTTGGCAAGCATGACATCATTAAACGCAGCTAAGTTGTGGAATCCTAGACAACTATCTCGTTTTGACATACTTAATCGGTCCCATCGGAACCAATGCAAGGTATTCCCCCCATTTCGAGTTACTTGTCGTTTTAGAGTTTTGCACACAAATTAAAAAATCTTTGTTTTCCAATAAAAACACCATTAAATATTCTAAATCAACCAATAGAAAAAAATTCTGCAATTATTCTATTGGTCAAAAAGTCAAATTCATTTAATTTCTGCATTGAAAACCTAAAACGACAAATATTTTGAAACGAAAATTTTTCTCTAGAACGACAACTATTCTGAAACAGAGGGAGTATATTATTAATTTAAAGTATTTAATTAAAGTTATTTTTTGTTATATATTTTTTTGAAATTTTTTATCGAAGTAAAATTTAATCACAAGAATAACTGAAAACTGATGTGTTTTTTTTTTTTTAATTGTAAATGAACTTATTTTCTAGAATCCGAATAAACCAAAACCCGAACATCCCAACTAAACCAAACCCAATTACCAAACGCCCACTCCAAGCCACAATAACAATCTTTCAACGAAATAAGGAGAACATGATCCACAATCACAAATTATTTGCCAATTTGCAACAAAATCAAGAAAATGAGAAGTCTTAGTGAATGACATATTTCACACACAACTGTAATCTCTTGTTCGAAGCTTGTTTCCCTGTCCTTTTCATTTTGAAGCATACACATAGCGTTGGGCGTTCGGATAAATGGTTCGGTTCGGTTCAGTTCTCTTCGGTTCCGGTTCTAGCAAAATAAGATCCATTTAGGATCCGAAAGAAATTCGGTTCGTTTCCTAACCGGTTTGGTTCGGTTCGGTTCTAAAAATTAAGAACCATTTCGGAACCGAACCAACGGGTAATTTTGGTTCTTTCGGGTATTTTACTCGAAATACCCGAAAGAACCGAAATACCCGAACCATTTCGGAACCGAACCAACGGGTAATTTTAGTTCTTTCGGATAATTTTGGTTCTTTCGGGTATTTTCGGTTTTCGGTTCTTACCCGAACCAAACCGAGAACCATGGATCTCTATAATTAGATCCATTCGGGTAAATCAATCGGATCCGGAACCGAATCGAACTTGTTTTTTCGGTTCGGTTCGGTTCTTCGGTTCCGGTTATTATGCCCAGCCCTATATACACATATACACATATACACATAGTATAAAGATTTAAATAAAAAAAAAAAAATTTACAGAGCCCAGCCTGGCCCAAAGTATTTACGGGTTAAGACCCATTTTTACATTAATAAAGAAGCAACCAAAGAGAAGTTAATGTGACTCAACCTCTTCCCAAGTCTTCCTCCTCCTCTCAAAGCATCATTTCTGAAACTGCATGTGGGTTAGTTTGTCTGATACTTGATCTTTTGTTCTTTATAGTTTTGTAGTTGATTGATTTTCTTAGTCTAGATCTGCTTCTTATGTGAAGTCGATCATTTCTCTATGTCCAAAGATAATAGATGGTGCACTGCCAAACTGTACCGCTTGAATCAAATTATTTAATATTAAAAAAAACAAACGATTATATTAGATTAATTTTTCTTTTATCATTTGATTATATTGGATTAATTATTGCACGAGAAAAACGAGTCGATCCATTAATAGACCATATTCCCTCTATTTTTTTTTTCGTTATAAGATGTTTTGAATTTTTTTACATATATTAAAAAAATACAATTACAAATGAGAATTGTAAAGTGATCCAATCGTAGTCATCTCTCTATTTATTGAATTAATCAAGATTCGAATCATGCCGCTCTCAGTTAGAAAAGAACTACTAAGACACTAGACCATGACATAAAAAGACAATAATACAACTAGTGTTGCTCAAAAATGCATTTTTTTCCTAAAAAAATAATTTTCTATGATGTTTAAACCAATACTCCCTCTGTTTTTTTTTTAAAAGATTGTCATTTTAAAAATTTCTGACAGATTAAAAAATTTATGTTTTTTTATAAAAATAAGATTAAGTATTATAAACCAACCAATAGAAAAAAGTACTGCAATTATTCAATTGGTGAGAAAAATTAAGCTCATTAAATTTCTGCATCGAAAACCTAAAACGACATTCTTTTTGAAACAAAAAATGATAGCTAAAACGAAAGTTTTTTATAAACGGAGGAAGTAGTATTTTTATAAATCTTTAAATTCTCAATTAATGTGTCTTCAAATTTATAATTTACAATTAAAATTGTATTGAAATGTGAGTATAGATTAGTCATTCCACTTCTAAAAGAGTAAAGAATCTTTATCAAGCTTGAAAAATCTTTTTAATCGATCCACTCATCTGCCTCTTACAATAATCTAATAATAAAATCGTTTTCTAGTACTACACTAGAGTATTAGTATATTTCACAAACCATCAATTAACTAATTAATCAAATGTTCATTTTATTTAGAATTTTCTTGCTTTATATAAATAACCAAAGGTTCAATCACTTGTTGAAGTAAAGAAAACCAAATATGAGTATTGATTTGGATAAGAAGCTAAAGATTTTGGAGGACATAACTTCAAATGCAAAGCAAATACAAGAAAATGTATTGAAAGAGATACTCACACTTAATGCAAACACTGAATATCTCCAAAGTTTTCTCAATGGAAGATTCGAAAAAGAGATCTTCAAGAAGGATGTACCAATAGTGACATATGATGATGTTAAGCCTTATATCGATCGTGTCGCAGATGGGAAACCTTCGAATATTTTATCAACTAAACCCATTCTTGGATTTCTCCTAAGGTAAGTATCTGTCAAGTTTGTTATTCCCTCTGTTTTTTAAAGATTATTTTTTTAGTTTTTTTATACATATTAAGAAATTTATGTTTTCTATAAAAAATAACATTAAGTATTCTAAATCAACTAATAGAAAAAGTACTGCAGTTATTCTATTGGTGAGAAAAATCAAATTCATTCAATTTCTATATTGAAAACCTAAAATGATATTTTTTTGAAACAAAAAATAATAGCTAAAACGACAATCATTTGAAAACGGAAGGAGTAGTTTTTAACCATACTATTTAATGGATCAATGTTTTTATTTATTTTTATTTTAATAGTTCAGGAACATCTGGAGAAAAAGGGAAGCTATTCCCTTTTCATAACAAGTACTTAGAAGACTTTATGTTAGCTCAAAAGCTATATTTGCTCCTTATTGACAAGTAATTATCATTATACCACATTTTTTTTTTATAGAATTCAATCTAGAGGTATTTTCAATAATATCACTCTCAATTAGGGTTAGGCAAAAAAACCGGAACCGAAGAACCGAAAAAACGGTTCCGGTTCCACCCAAAATACCCGATGATTCCTGAGATGAAGAACCATGGGTATCGGATAGGAACCGGAACCGAACCGATGAGTAGAACCGAATACCCGAACATATATATACATATTATATAGTTCGGGTATTTTTGTTTTTCTTAGGGTTATTTTTATTTTTCTTCCGGTAATTTTTGTAAGTTCGGATATTTACTGGTAATTTAATATTAAGTTCTAATTAGTTTAGCTTTGGGCTTTCATAGTTTTAAACCCTAAAACTAAACTAAAACCTTTTAAAACTAAGTTTTAAGTTCTAATTAGTGAACCCAAATCCCAAAAATATAAATTCTAAATCTGTAAAAGTTAAAATTTATGTTGTGGTATTTATGAAAAGTAAAATATTTTTAAAATAATCAAGTATGTGATCTTTTTTTATAAAAATATGCCTAAATCTATTATGACTAACTTTTATTACATCTCCTAATTGGTTTATATAGGCATGTTGATTGTGACAATCAAGGAAAAAATTTGGCATTTCATTTCACAAAACCAAAATCTACAACTCCTTGTGGTTTATCATTTGCATCTGCAACTACAACCTTATTAAGCAGTGATTATTTCAAATATAGACCAAAAGATGTTTTTATCTCCTTTACAAGCCCTGACCAAGTTATATTATGTCCAGACAACAAACAAAGTATGTACTGTCATATTTTATGTGGCCTTGTCCAAAGAGATGAAGTTGTGAGTATATCAGCTACTTTTGCTTCTGTATTGATTCGAGCAATCGCATTTTTCGAAAAGAATTGGAAAGAAATGGTTAGTAATATCCAGATTGGTCAACTTAGTAACTGGATTGAAGACAAAAGTTGTAGAAGTTCTGTCTCTTTGATCCTTGGGGGACCAAATCTTGAATTAGCTGATTTGATTGAACAAGAATGTAGCAAGAACTCATGGGAAGGTATTATTACAAGAATTTGGCCTAAAGCAAAATATATTTCAAGTATTGTTACTGGTCAAATGGCTCATTACATTCCTATGTTGGAGTTTTACTCCAACAAACTACCTTTGATCTCTCCAATTTATGGTTCTTCTGAAACTATTTTTGGGATTAATGTGAATCCTTTATGCAAACCACAAGATGTGTTATACACATTTATGCCTAATGTGTCGTATTTTGAGTTCTTAGTTGTGAATGATGAGGTTGATAATGTTGAAATCGTTGATCTTGTGGATGTGAAGTTAGGGTGCTACTATGAGCCACTCGTCACGAACTATACTGGTGAGTTTCACATATATACTAGATTAGGTCATGCGTAATACGCGGGTATAAGTAAATTATTTAGATTTAAACATACGCGTTAAAATCAAAATTAAGTTTTGATTAGTTCTTTTGATCTCTGATTTCTTTTTACATAATAGTTAAAATTAATATCAACATATGTTGCGGTTTTTAGGTTTAAACAAACATAAAAGTGTACATATATTTTTTGCTCTTCAAATTTATACTATCAATCTTTTATATGTTATATACTTTTGTTATTTTAATCTTATAATTTATGTTAATTTATAAAATCAATATTTTTCTTTTATTATTACTTAGTTTCATTTAAAAGAGAAATAACTATTTTTGTTATTATATTATTTAGAAAAATTAATAAACTAACAATAAGAAATAAGAAATTTTCCATTAGTTTAAAATACTACGTTGACACATGTCATAATCTTAATTAACAATGACACATGTCACGATCTCATGAATTATAATTTTGCTTACGTGTTGCATCCACGTTAAACGCGTTATGCTTTATATAATAAGATACACCATAAACATTATATATATACCATATGTTAAGAATGGTTTAAAATTTTTATTATTATTATAACATATTAGTGATGCATTAGAATGTTTAAGAAATAAGTTTATATTCCAAAGATACTACTAAAATATTTTTCTTTCCAAAAATACTACAAACATAACAATTAAAATTTAAGGGTTAATAAATAAAATTTTTGGGTTTGAGTTCACAAATTAGAGTTTTAGAATTTAAGTTTGAGTGGATTATGGTTTAATGTTGGAGTTTATGTTTTATATTAATTTTTGTAGAGCTATTTTTTATATCTAATATTTTTTTTGAAATAAATGTGATATTTTTTGTACCATTGGAGATGTGTGGTATTTTTGGAACCAAATTTTTTTAATAATTTTCCGTTTCAACACATTAGTAATGCATTATGTTTGATTTAAAACATGTAGTAACACAACACTAACATAAACCACTAAGTTTAACAATTCAAAACTTTATAAAATGAATGCTTAAATTTTATACTTTTTTGTTTGTTAGGTTTGTACAGATATAGAATGGGAGATATTCTTCAAGTAGCTGGATTCTACAACAAAGCACCTCAATTCAAATTTGTTCAAAGAAAAACTGTGGTTTTAAGTGTTCATTTGGAGAAAACAACAGAAGAACATATTCTAAATGCAATAACTCAAGCAAGAAGCATTCTTGAATCTTCTGATCTAATGTTGGTTGAGTTTACATGCATTGTTGATACATCCAATCTTGGCCACTATGTCTTTTATTGGGAACTCAAGTCCATAAACAACAACACAGAGCCTAAACTTGATGGTGAGCTACTAGTTGAGTGTTGCAATGTAGTAGAGAAATCACTCGACGATTCTTATTGGAAATATCGATCTAAAGATGGACCAATTGGAGCATTAGAGATAAGAGTGGTGCAACAAGGAACATTTGATTCAATCATGGACATTTACATCTCTAGAGGTTCTACTATGACTCAATACAAGACACCTATATGTATGAAATCTATTGAGGCCTTGGAAGTTCTTGAAAATAGTGTTCTTGTTCGAGGTTTTAGCAACATTTCTCCTTCTCTCTCTGACACTTAGCCATTCGAGAGGTTGATAATTTCCATAGGCTTAAGCATAATCTTTATATGCTCTCTACGTATCTGTTTGAAATGAAAACATATTTGGGAACAAGAGATTATATATAGTCTCTCATTTTCTTTCCCTTTTTTAATTCATCTTTAATATCACCATGTGAGATAATATATCTACTATTAGAATTGTAATAATATAAATCCATAAACCATAATACATCCCAGTATATGTTTTAGGTATCTAATTACATGAATATGTTTAAGGTTTCTGAATTTACAAAATGAATATATATACTTTATAGACCGTAAACTTTTTATATATAGATAAATAATTTTTAATTCAATCTTTTATCAAATTAGATATGATTATGATGTCTTTGCATTTTACGTGTTTTAGAAAGTCATTTATCGTTGTTTTAAGTTCATTTAGATGTCAACATGTTGCATTCATAAGTCTTTTTTAGTAAGTTTGCATTTTTAGGTAGTTCTACATTAGCATTTGCATATATACATGTGCATATTGGAGATATTTTAGACACTTAGGGAGTTTTCGGGACATCATGGAGAAATTTGGAGAAGGAGAAGGAAGTGTACGACCCGAACCTACCGACTCGAGGTGGACTAAAGTCGGACTTGACCAGGCCAAGTCTTCATCGCGGCCAAATCCTCGACGTCAACTCGAGCTCGTCCCGAGCTAAGCACCCGAACCCAAATCGATGTTTGATCGAGCCAAAGGGAGTTATGATCGAGCCGAATGGATTTCAGCTCGAGTCTGAGCCAACTTGATCAAACCAACTCGACGTTTGATCGAGTCGAATGGATTTCAGCTCGAGCCCGTGCCAACTCGATCACCCGAGCCAAATGGGCTCGATCACCCGAGCCAAATGGGCTCGATCACACAAGCCAAGTGGGCTCGATCACCCGAGCCAAATAGGCTCGATAACCCGAGCCAAATGGGCTCGATCACCCGCTCAAGCATGACTCGATGACCTAGTCCGAGCCAGAATTCTTCCTAAAAGATCAAGTAGAATCATTACAATTTATAATCATTTTTATTTCAGTGGTTTAGGGTTTTTCCTAAACCACTATATAAAATCTAACATGCCTCCATTTGAGCCTAAGCTTTAATTTATGTCTTTCTCTTAGGTTTTTTTCTATGTTTTTCTCTTTGAATGTTATTGGATGATCAAACCCACAATCCTTATGAAATTCATTTTTTGCTTATGATTTCTTCGTATTTATGCTTAATGTAAGGTTTATGGCTATCTGATGCATATTGATCTTCCATTGTATGCTTTTAATCTCGTTTTCTAAGTTGATCATCATTTCTGGTGTTTTCTCCAGTTTCACTTGATCATCATTTTCAGAGTTTATGTTGCTGTTGTATATAATTACCATTGTTTTCTGGGTTCATGTTCTTGCTGTTTTTGATTATCATCTCATGCATCTCTGATTTTTTATGCTTTTGATCAGCTTCTGGTTTTCTGATTTTGCTGTTCTTACTGTACTTAAGAGTTTCACTTTTGATCTTGATGATTTGCTTAGTAGTTTCATTTTCGGAGTTTTCTGATTTCGTAGTTACCATGTGTAGTGAGTAGTTTCCGAGGTTTCTAAGGACGGGGTAGATTAGTGTTGAACCCTTGTTTCTCCTAGGTGTTTAAGCTTGATTGTTCATACATCCTTTATGTTTCATTGTTCTTAATGCTTATTTCCCTCTAACCGAGTGAAATCTGAACTTAGGCATTTCTGCACCCAAAAGGTGTCCGATGAAATGCCTAACCAAGGTGATTTCAGAGATTTACATTCCTAGCCCAAGAGATTGGTTGTCTAAGGTGTTTGTTGAATTTAACATATTGTCTCTTCATGCCTGCTAGGTAGTGTTCCGTTAACGAGAATTTGGTTTGGATATTGCTTAGTTTAAGATCATCTATCAAGAGACTTAATTTGGTTGTTTATGAATCTATTGTCTAGGGATTAGCTCTTGTTTGAGGTATGTTAGACATCTAGGTAGATCAAAGAGGATCACTGATAAATTATTCTCATCCTTAGGAACTATTTTCTTGATTGCATTTTTTTACTATCTTCTCTTCTGTTTTTAATTACTTGCTGTTTACTCCTTAGTTTTTGATTGATGCATTATAGCTCTTATGTTCTGTTTTATTTTCAGCATGCTTGCTTGTTTAGGATTGTTAGTTCACCCCTTTTTAATTTACTTGGCTTGAATTAGTAGACCCAATTGTATCTAGAGTGGTTAATAACTACACCTGATTGAATAGACACCTATTAAACTACAACGACATGATAGTGTAATATGAATTGACCGTAAAAATCATACTATCAGATTAGTATCCAAATAGTAATATTCTTTACGTGTCAATTCCTATCACACTATCATGTCATTGCAGTATGAATATGTATCATTCCAAATGGGTGTGCTATTAACCACTCTATATGAAATTGGAACTACTAATTCAAGTCAAATAAGAAAAATGGGTTGTTATCTAACAAGTCATAAACAAACAAAACATGCTGAAAATAAACAAGACATGAAAGCTAACATGCATAAACAGAAACTAAGGATAGACAGCAAGTGAAGTAAAAGCAGAAGAGAAAATGGGGGTAAAAAACAATCAAGCGGAAGACAGTTCCTAAGGATGAGGATAATTGACCAGTGATCCTCCTTGTACTACATAGACACCTAACATACCTCAAACAATGAGATAATCCCTAGACAGCATATTCATAAACAACCAAGTCCAATCTCTTGATAAATGATTTCAACCTAAGCAATAACCAGACCTAACTCTCGTTAACGGTACACTACCTAGCAAGCATGAAGAACCAATATGCTAAAGCCAATAAACACCCTAAACATCTAATCTCTTAGTCTAGGTATGCAAATCTCTGAAATCACTTGTTCAAACATTTCATCAGACACCTTTTGGGTGCAGAAATGTCTAATGTCAGATTTCAGTTGATCATAAAGAAATAAGCATGAAAAACAGTGAAACATAATGGATCTATAGACAATCAACTTAGACTATGTCCAATGGAGGATCTAAAGAGGGGTTTTCAATGAAAAATAATATTAAAAAATTAAAAAAGGAGAGAGGAATAGGGAGAGATGGTTCTCAAATCTCTTGTTTGAGATATGGTTCTCATATTTTTTAAAAGAAAATTGTAAGAGAGAAGTATCTTTTAAGATAGAGAAGGTAAGGAAATCTTAAAATAATATTTTTTTTGAGAAACCATGTGCATCATCCACCATTGGAGATGCTCTTAAGCATCTAGGAAAAACAAGGATTCTGCACTAATCTACCCCGTCCTTAGAAACCTAAGAAACTACTCACTACACATGGTGGGTATGAAATCAGGAAAACCAAAAACATAACTTCTAAACAAAACATCATGATCAAAAGTCAATCTATGAAGAACAATAAGAACAGAATATCTGAAACCTAGAAACTAATGATCAAGACGAAAAATCAGAGATGCAGAAGATGATGATCAAGAACAACAAGAACACCAACCTAGAAAAAAAATGATCAAATGAAACAGTAACATAACCCAAAATGATGATCAACTCAGAAAACGAGAATATAAGGGTCTAAAACAGAAGATCAACATGCACCAGATAGTCCCAAACCTTAAACTAAGCATACAAATGAAGAAATCATAAGCTAAACATGAACGTCATAAGAAATATGAGTTTGATCAACCGTGAACATCAAAGGAAAAACAGAAAGAAAAGAAAACCTAAGATAAAACCCAATATGGCATAAAATAAAGCTTAGTCTAAAAAGAGGCGTTTTTAGGGCTTATATAGTAGTTTCGGAAAAGCCCTAAAAACGCTAAAAGACAAATTTCTAAAAATCCCTAATGATTCTTCTTAACCCGAAACTGGGTCGTCTTGGTTTGGGTCATTGGGTCGGAATGAAGACGGCTCAATGAGGTAATCGAGCTGGGCTCAATGTAGTGATCGAGCCAGAAGATGGATAAGCTCGAGGTGAAGATGCTTGGCTCGATGTGGTGATCGAGCCAGAAGATGGAGCAACTCGAGGCGAAGTCGAGGCGAGATGCTTGGCTTGGGCTCGATGTGGTGTCGAGCTGCGCTCAATGTGATGTCGAGCTGGGCTGCCCAAGTGATCGAGCCAGATTGCGGCCAGATCGAGGTGATGCACAGCTTGGTCGAGGCAACACGTCGAGGCCGAATTGGAGTTTGGTCGAGGCGGGTCATGCAACTCAATCAAAATGATGGTGGCTCGATCAGAGCATTGTGGTGGTTCGATCAAGCTTATTTCTCGGCTTGATGAGATTTTGCTTCTTGGCTTGATCAGAAGTTCCCCTTGGCTCGATTAAGAATTTTTGCCGGCTCTATGTGGTCCGTTTTGGCTCGATCAAAGGGTTGGCTTGGTCTTTCCTTCTCCTTCTCCAAAATTGTCATATTGCTCGAAAAACTCCCCGAAGTCCTGAAAAATCTCCAAAATGCATGTGTATGCGAATGCTAATGCAAGCTACCTAAAAATGTAAACTTACAAGTAAAATCCTATAAATACAACATGTTTACATCTAAATGACTCTAAAATGATGGTAAATGTCTTCTTAAAACCACTAAATGCAGAGACATCATATCCACATAAATATTTTGTAATATTTATGTCTTAAATTTTTTATTTTATTTTTAAGTTGTTATATAATATTTAACTTAATAAATAATGAGCCTAACATTTTGATTAATATATGTGAAATCCCAAAATAAATCGGGAAAATTTAAGATTAAAACATAGATGATCCATTAAAACAACAAAAAAGAAAAAAATATTACCTTATAAGTTTGTGGTGTGATGGTTCGAAGAACCACAACACAAACTTATGAGGTAGAATTTTTCATTTTTAGCGTTTTCAATTTATCATCTATTTTTTTTTGTTAATTATATGACATAAAATAGTAGTATTAAAGAGTCTAATAGACTTAGTTAAAATAGTTGCGGTAGGATTCGTTTTCAGGGCTTGGGGATCTAAGATCCCTGAAGTATGGTACAGTCTATTTAAAAAAATAAATTTTATTTTAGATTTTTCTAATGAGATTGGATTTTGAAATATTATATAAGGAGCTTTAATTTATTATAAGATTAAACTTTGATCCATAAAAAAACTCTAAAGCGCATGGATTTGTCTCAATTTTTTTCTCTTTTTATTATAACCTAAATCAAAAAGATGTTCACAACATTTTTTTTTAAAAATCTTATGTGTCTTCCTCTTTTTAAATGGCTTAAGATGATGGAACACCCAATTTACATCTAATCACTAAGATTTTCTCTCACCAACTTGTTGCACTTAGTGGGAAATTCATATTGAGCTTTATCATGTTCGAATTGAGCTTTCTGTATATTCGGCTTAGGAGCTAATGTGGAGTAAAATAACGTTTTATCTTTCAACATTATAATGTGGGCCTTATGGGAGAACGGCTTATCCATACCTACACATATAGCTAATTGGGAAATTCGTTCTCGCACATATGGACTGTGCTGTTAACTATCTGCATTCGTTAATTTTGTAATTTTCATACCCCACTACAAAGTCTTCTCTTATAAATTCATTAACCATTACGACGTGAACTCATGTATTAACGGAGATAACTCAAATGATGATATGGAAAATATACTGGTATCTAAAAGAAATGTTGTTGTCTAACAAAATTAAAGTGATAATTCTTTTGTCAAAACAATATCGTTGTACTCATTAAACCTGGTTAAACTCCACATGTATTTTATCGTTTAAATGAATAGAATGATGTCGTTTTAACATAAAAATTTATCGTTTTAAGTTTTTTAACGAAAACGTTTATCTCAGACACCAATATACTGTCCACGTTATCGTCTAAGTCATTCATGTTAACAAAATAGTTTATGCCGTAATGGTCAGTGGATTTATAAGAGACAACTTTGTAATGGAGATATGAAAATTCAAAAATTAACGAAAGCAGATAGTTAACAGCACGGTCCGTATGTACAGAAACGAATTTCCCAACTAACTACATGTGGGGGGCATGACTATACCATTCGCCCTACATTTTTGTTGTTGTTTGATCAGTGGAAAGAATTTTTGTGTCTCCATTGAAAATGAACCGAAATGGTACAAGAAAGAAACTTCCTTGGAGTACAGGAGAAGTTAATTAGAAGTATTTAACTAAATATGTACATTGTTAATTAAAAGTATGAAACTTAGGCTCTTAATGGTAACGGTGGATCAAGCAGTACAAATAAATTAATTTAAATTGATAAATTATAAATCTATAAATACATAGACATTCTCATTTTCTTATAAAATTGTATACATTACAGGCTTGAGCGTTCGAGTATTTCAGTTCGATATATTTCTTTCTTATTTTTAATAGTTTGAACTTAAATTAAGTTCATATTTTAAAAATACTACACGGTTTCGGTTTGGTTTTGTTTTATATTTTTCATTTTCTTAAATAACCACACTTAAAGGTTTTTTTAAGGATTTCGGTTTTATTTTTTGGGTTCAGATCAATTCAATTTTTTCGTGTCAGATTTATTTTTCCATCCCTAGTTAGGAATATATGTTATTTTTGAAACACAAACTAATTTTTTTTATAAACACACTTATTTTAAATTACAGAATTAATAAGATTCTATTTTTCTAATAAAACAGGAAAAAATCATGGTAAAACACAGTACTATTACGTTTTCTCTTAATTACACCCCTTTTAAGTGCGTATCATTTTTTTTTTTCATTTTGCACTATAAAAACGTATAATATTTTATTATATAAACACATTAATCGCACTATGTTTGTGTAACATTGATGAATGGTGAAATGAATAATAATAATGTTCCACTATCATCAAAGCCACCTTTTATATGTTGTCCATTCATTACCTTAATTTTCTAAAACTTTATCAAAGTAAAATTTAATCCCGAATTTCATGAAATCGAAAAACCGAATCGACATAAATGTGAGTTCCGAATGGACCTATTTACTAGAATTTGGACAACCCAAATATTGATGATATACACCCGTTAAAAATTTGCTTGACGGAACTCCATCCGTTAGGTTTTGTCAGGAATTCCTAATGAATGTAAGTCCATCAGAACTTAAGGTCATTTTTGCCAACGCTTTTTTGTAGTGATACAAAACAAAAAACGAACCAAATTACTGAACGCTCATGCAATAACAAAGATCTTTCAACGAAATAACGAGAACATGATCCACAATTATTTGCCAATTTGCATGTGAATGATATTACAATAGCGTCAATGATATGCATTCACGTGAATGATACGTAT
>OVBE01008728.1:0-16837 GCA_900406425.1 Iberis pinnata | reverse complement strand
GGAGTAGAAGCAGATGAAACAGCAAACGAAACTTTAAACCTAAACATGAATATCTATGAAGAACAGCAAGAAAAAAAATCCAGAAATGAAGAACATCAACAAAAAAGCAAACTTAAAACAGAAGCTTAAGACTTAACTCGAAAATCAAGATGCAAAAACTAAAGAACAACCTAAATCTAAGCAAGGAAACAAAGTAAAAACAGTAGATTAACTTAAAACTTAAAAGAAATCTGGTTTATATACCAAGAACATGAAGAACAAACTAAGAAATGAAAAACCTAAGACAAAACCTAAAAAGGAAAGAAAAACTAAGCGTGTTGCAAATGGAGGCGAATTAGGGCTTTTATAGTGTTCAGAGAAAAGCCCTAATTCACACTAAAGGAAAAATTATAATCATTGTCTTGGATCTTGGGCCTTGCTTCAGGTGGTATCTGGATTCGAGTTGGTCGGGTCGGAGCGTGTTTGCCTTCGAGTGGTTGAGTGCACAATCGATCCAAACTAAAGGGTGTTTGGTTGGGATCGATCCAGCTTTGTTGCATCCAAACTTCCTCTGAGGTTGGGATTGATCCCGGTGTTGAGTGCCTGAGATCGATCTTGTGCGTTCTCTTCTTAGTCCTGCTTCATCTTCGTGCACTTCCCTGGCTTCGCTTGAGACTTCACCAGAAACGTTGAAATGATAAAAGGGGGATTGATCCTGTTTCGTTGCCGAACTGCCTGAGATCGATCTGGTTTCGTTGCGGGATTGATCTGGAGTGTTGTTGGGATCGATCTGCATAGTGGTTAGATCAATCCCCAAGGTGCTGAGTGGGATCGATCCTGTTTCGTTGCTGGATTGCCGGAGATCGATCCTGCATATGCTCAGAGGTAAGTTCGGTTCATTCCAATGTCGAGTGCTGAGTGTTAAGTCCATTGGACGTCAAGTGCTGTTTTTCTGAAATTTCTCAAATCCTTCCCAAAAACACATGAAAGTCCTGAAAAACCTCCAAAATGCGTGCATATGCAAATTCTAATGCAAAAGTCCTAAAAACACTAAACTTAGTGAAATCAACCATAAATGTGATGTATGCACGCTTTTAGACCTTGTAGTCGATGCTAATTGATAAGTAAAAACCATGAAAATTCAGAGTCATCAGAAGACCACGGAATTGACTATGACGTATGAGCTGAATGAGCTGGAACAGGAAATTATAATCATGTCTCTGAGCTTGACAAGGTGTAGAGAATTCCTATTAGTGAGGAAAGCTTCAGGGTTGTTGAAGTCTCCAACGAGAATCTTGTCTTGTTGAGGTGGGTGATTGAAAGCCTGTTCTAATGGGTCATTCAGCAAATTGACTTCAGGTTCCATCTGATTACCATTACCACCTCTTTGAACTGTCTGTGGCACTTGATTGCCTAATTCTCCTCCTCCTACCAGATTGATAATTGCATTGTCTATCTCATGAGGGGGAGGTGGGTTGTTGTTTAACCATGTTTCATTAACTGGGATCCGACAAACTAGAGGGGGGTCGTTCGGATCTTCGAGAAAGAACGGACTAGGAATGAGGTTATCCCCCATCATGTTGGAGGATTGAGAGTTCCTTCTCGCCTTGCGGATTGAGCGTTCTAGATCCAAGAGTTCCTTGTTACCAGGGCTGAGTAATTCATTTGACTTATTAGATCGCTAAATCATCAACCTGTAAAAAGGAAAATCAAGAATAAAGAAACGCGATTAGTACTGTAAAAATAAAATTTCCTAGTCTAAACTCTAAAGAAAACTTAAGAGGCACTATTGGTCCCCGACAACGGCGCCAAAAACTTGATACACTCAAGTTTTAACCCAAATATATTCATTGCAAGTGCATAGCAAACGTAGTCGTATATAAGGGATTGAATCCACAGAGACTAGAAAAGCACGACTCTCAGTTTAAAATCGAATTAAGCTAAGAAAAGATTAAAATGGTGATTGTAACCGAGAAATTAAAAAAAAACGATAAAATAAAAACGATTGTAAAATGATTAAAGAAAAAGCTAGGCAATAGAGAATTCCGCAGGTATTCAAGTTAAAGGTCAAACTTAACATGCAGGATTGATTACTGAAAATAATTCCCAACTCGAAAGACAATATTTGACTAATCTCCTCCCAAAGTATTAGATCCCTAATCTCAAATTTTTAAAGACAAACTCCCGCCGTATTTAGATAATTCGATCATGCATTTCAATTCAGATTCGATAAGTTCATAAGCCCCAAAGATAATACTCCCGTAAGCAAAGGCACTTATTCATCTAGATTAGATCAGACTTCTAAACCAAAACCCTTTGAGTTTATAATTCTATGATCAATGAACTAGTTAACTACTCTAATTCATGCACTAAGAATAAATCTAGACTGAGATTCTAACAAATTTCAATCCATTCTATCAAACCCTAACGATTAACCTAGTTTACCCTAGGAAAACTCTAAAACCTAACAAAGAGACTACTCAGGTATGATTACAAGAACATAAATTATAGATTGAGTAAACATTGAAGAATTAAAAACAAAATTGTATATAAAGAAATCAGAGTTCAGAAATCCTCTAAAATACAAATGTAGATCTCTTCTCTCTGGAACTTCAGCGATAAAACTTGTTCTAAAACTTATTAAAACTTCTCTCTATAAAATAATAACCCAAAAGGGCTTTTTATAATTTGAGAATAAAAGAAAATAAAATCTAAATAATAAAACACTAATGATAGATCTTGAGGTCAAATGTGTTTTTTACCTCGTTTTTCCTTCAGTTCGACATAAGGGATCAATAGATCTAATGATGGATCGATCGGTCTAAGCTTCCAGGGATCAATCGATCCAATGATGGATCTATCGATCTAAACTTTCGCAAAACTTCATGTGCTTTGGATCTGTCGATCCATGCTTGGATCGATCCATCTGTCCTTGTCCGAGACTTGGACAAATCATTCTTCACTTGCACTTGAATTCTTCCAAAAATCGTCCTTTTTGCTCCAGAACGTCCCAAACACCAAATTTCCTGAAAACATGCTAAAAACACAAGGAAAACACTCGGATAACACTAAATAATAGGTAAAAATACCCACTAAAAGGTGTTAAATCCGAGTGATATCACTAGGCTCCACTAATTTTCCGGATTTTTGTTGAAGAGGAAGGACTTAAAGCTTATGCATTCCTCAGTGGAGTGCCCATCCTGGTTGTGGTAATCGCTGTGCTTCTTAACATTCCTTTTCTCCTCATGTTGCTTCCACGGCCCCCTTTTGGTTTGCCGGCGAAGAAGGTTTGATTTCCTGCTGGCGAACTGTGCCTTGGGGCTGGCGGCTGGTTTGGAGGATTTTTCTCCCGACTTCTTTTTCGCATCTTGATCAGGTTTTCTTCTATCCCTGCGAATACTTTTCACATGTGTAACGTGTCGTCATTGGTAGCTGGAGGGTTCAATATCAAATCCTTTCGGACCCAGACTGCGTTATTGAGCATGATGATAACGACATTATCAGTGACCACCACCCTGGATATCACTTCCTTAAACCTGTCGATAAATTATCGGAGGGGTTCGTTTGGATCTTGAGTGATGCTCCACATATATGCATCTGAGATATCCCTTTCAATGTACACTAAGTAGTGCTTCAGGAACATTAAGCTCATCTGGTTGAAACTATGGATCGAACCCTCAGGTAGTCCCGAGAACCAAGTGAGTGCTGGTCCTTGGAGATGTTCGCTGAAGAGTTGACGATACCCTACATCCTTTTCATGCTCGTCAAACTGTGCCCGTTCGACTGCGATGCAGAAGGCCATCATGTACGCATTGGGGTCTGTTTTTTATTCGTAAAAGGGAATTTTAATTTTTTTCTAGAGTTCCGTGCTTTGGCATTTTTTATATGTGGTGCGTACGAACTGCCGAACGTTTCTTCCATTAGTCGGTCTAATTCGGGGGGCGAGCTGATGGCTTGATGGACCTTGGAATTCATTTTTCGTACGACCTCTTGGAGAGAGTTATTCATTTCTTGGATTTCTCTGATTGAGTGCTGAAGTCGCTTGCCGGGTTGGGAAAATGGGATGCACCTGTCATCCTTGTATTTGTCAGATTCTCTGTCGGATCTCTCAGATAGGTCGATATGGTCTCTTTCGTCACTTGAGGCCTCAGGACTCGCGGTACGACTCGGCCGTTCGAGGTCTTCACAAGTCTGGCTGTCGTTCAGATCGGGCTGTTCCCCTTTTAGGTCGCCATTCGGTGGGGTTTTCGTGGCGTCAGAGCAGCGTTCATGCGTCTTGGCTGAGCGAGAGGTTAGAGTGAAATGCAGTATCCTAGAATGCTCTCCGGAGGTTGGGTATCATCGAGAGGAGGTCCTGTTCAGTCGTCTTCGTGAGGAGGTTGGCCGATCAAAGCGCTTGGTAATCGCCTTGGTTTAGTCTGCGGATTCCTTCGCCATTTTATCGAGCCGGTCGAGCAGGGATTGGTTTATAGCGTGTTCATCTCCATTTTTTGGACATAGATTGCACGGATTGGTGTAACGCCTACATGGTGATGGCGTAACCATTTGGTTGCTGCGGTATGTTTTCGGCCATGACGATGTCGGATTTGGTTGTCTTCTTCTTTATACGTCAGAAAATCTTTAGATTTCCCCACAGACGGCGCCAATTTTTGGAAATACAAATCCGCAAAACTAATTTTTAAATTTTTTCTTAATGAGGAGTTCGACGATTTTCGTTTAACTAAGGAAAAAAATACACAATACAAATCTGAAAGAAAGTTTCTATTGATTGTTTTTACTCGAGATGATTACATGTATAGTATGAATTTTAGACGATTATATGAACACTTAGAGAATTTGCCAAAAAGATCTCCTTCTTCTCTCTTCTACTTCCTTTTATATTGTATCGATCTAGATCGGGTTATTCCGATAGTTGCCCTTCCTTTTCTCCTACTATCTCAGCGAATCCCCTCAAACTCGGAACCGCCTGGACCAGGTCGTTACGCACTCGAGATGCGTTTATACCCTCCTGAGTCTGATTACGTGCTGAGTATTTGGTTATCCTTTTAATATACTCAGGTAGATAGCTTGCTTAGTCAGTCTTTTCGTGTTTGATATGTCTGAGGTTGACCTTTGAGGTAATACTAGATAAAGCGAGAATGCTGAGGGGGTTCTGACACTAACATACCTTAGCTTACAAATTTAATACATGACTTTGATATTTAGTTAATACATGAATTTAATACTTACCTACTATCTTACCTTATAAATTTAATATATGACTTTAATATTTACATACTACCTTACCTTACCTTACAAAGTTAATACATGACTCTAATATTTACATACTACCTTACCTTATAGTGTTAATACATAACTTGAATATTTACCTACTACCTTACCTTACAAATTAATACAAGACTTTAATATTTAGTTAATACATGACTTTAATACTTACCTACTACTTTACCTTACAAATTTAATATATGATTTAATATTTACATACTACCTTACCTTACAAAGTTAATACATAACTTGAATATTTATCTACTACCTTACTTTACAAAATTAATACATAACTTTAATACTTACCTAATACATTACCTTACAAAGTTAATATATGAGTTTAATACTTACCTACTACCTCACTTAATTCTAGTTGAATGAAACCGTCTGATGTAAATGATTTGGCTAGGAAGGAATTTGTTGACTGGTTTGGCGTTCGGTCGAGAATTGAACCCTCTTCTAATTCTTTCTTACGGGAAGAAGATGGATTCTCAATTGAAATGATTTATACATCCAATAAATGCATTATTGATGGATCATGGAAAGTATGAGCTACTATTAGTGGTAGAGGATGGTTCCTACCGAAGAAAGAAGGCGGAACCGATTACATGGGATGTGCGGGGATCATAAGTGGTATATCACCACTTTATACAAAACTCTTAGCTCTCATTTGGATATGAAGTGTCTACTAAGTATGAAAAGACAGTGCCTGACTTTTATTACCGATTCCAATGAATTAGTACATCTTGTTTCAAATCCAGCAAAGTGGCCAACCTTTACAACCGAGTTAGCGGAATTTCTCAATTACGAATGTCCCAAGAGCATTTCAAGTTAATTCATCGTGGTAGTCTATAGAACCATATGGCAGACCACCTAGCTATATCAGCTAGAGAAAAAAATATTTTATCTTTCTATGTTGGGAATCCACCACTTCATTGGTATCATGTAACACATAACTTTTTCTAAATTTACTAATTTTTTGTTGTTAAAAAAAATTAATAAAATATTAAGTGAGAAATACAATAAAAATACAATTCAAGGAGAAAAAGATAGTTATAAAAGACTTGTATTCATCTTTCATTAAAGTTTTGGTTCTAAATTGATTACCCAAAATTGATTAGAAGTTTCCTCTGATTGAAGTGGTTGTATCCTGTTTAATACATAATATTAGTGGGTGTTATTGGTTATATAATTTTAATGGATTTGGAAATCCAAGTGAAATCAAGTGTTATTGGATTATTAATTTAAAATTTCATTTTATTCATGTGTTATTCGTTTAATGATTTGCAAATATTAGTTGAAATCCAATGTTATTCGTTTAATGATTTGATATTGGATTTCAGATTACACTTTGTATTTTAATGGGTTTGGAAGGATTTCAAAGTTAAAAATACATAGGACCAAACCCAAACATAAATCATGGTATTTCAAAATCCAATGATTTTAAAATCTAAGGGGGTGTTATTCAATGATGGATTATAAATCAACTCTATTTGGTTTATAATCTAGTGTTATTCAATAGTTGATTTTAAGGACTATTTAAAATTCTAGTGTTATTGGTTATAGTATTTGAAATTCATTTATTAATAGAGTTTGAAATCTAGTGTTATTCGATGAATAATTTTAAATCAGATTTTAAAATCCATTGTTATTCAAACCACAAAGGATTTCTAAAATCTTTGTATTTTAATGGATTTGAAATGACTTATGGTGGAGTTCTATTAACAAATATATAGATTTTAAATCCAAGGTAAACTGCAGAGATTATTAAAATATTTCCAACTGAATCCTACAGATATTTAAAAATCTATGCAAATGAATCTAGTGGACTTTTAAATTTTGATGATTTTAAATCTAAAGGAGTTGATTTAAAATCATTGATCGAATAACACCCCCTAAATATTTCCAAATTCTCATAGATTTATAAATCCATTAAAATATCATAATCAATAACACCCCCGTAATACATTCTATACATAAAGGGAATGCTATTCAATCATTGATTTTAAATCTAAAGTGTTTATTTAAAATCATAAGAATTTAAATGTCTACTAGATTCATTTGCAGAGATTTTTAAAATATTTATAGGATTCATTTAGAAATATTTTAGAAATCTCTGCAATTTCCCTTTGATTTTGAATCCATATATTAGTTAATAGAAATCCACTATAAATCATTTCAAATTCATTAAAATACAAAGATTTTAAAAATATTTTATGGTTTAAATAACATTAGATTTTAAATCTGATTTAAAATCTTTCATCGAGTAACATTGGATTTTAAACTTTTTTAATGAATAGATTTTAAATACTACAACCAATAACACTGGATTTTAAAGTAAAAGTTAAAATAAGTTATTGAATAACACTAAACTATTTTTTTTTTGGTCGACTAAAGGGGAATGCCCCCTTAGAAACTTATTAAGAATAAAGAATTGAAGAATACAAGTTCTACACAGGAACTTCCTACCAGCAACATCGTCATTAAAAATTAAAGACAACAAATCTGGAACTGACCCAAAACTATGAAATCCTAACGATAAATCAAAAGCTAAATTAGCCAACCTGTCAGCTAACAAGTTAGCCTCCCTGAAAATGTGGATAAATCTAACTATCCAATCCCTACGAATAAAGCCATGGCACAGACGCACCAAGAAAGACAGAGGATGAGATGAAGCCACCTCTGTGTTTAACAACTCCACTACTAATGCAGAATCAATCTCGAAAATAATCTTGCGACAACCCTTGCCCCAGGTAATCCAAAGACCATAATAGACTCCCCACAACTCCGCCATCACAAATGAACAAACTCCAATATGTACTACAAAACCCTCTATCCAGCAGCCTGTTTCATCCCTAATAACGCCACCTGCTGTAGCAATTTGTGATCTCCCTCTAGAAGCCCCATCTGAATTGACTTTTACCCAGCCCCTATCCGGCTTGATCCAGCCAATTAAAGACTCTTGTCTCTCCCTCGGGGCAATCGAACCCGTGTGAACTAACCGAGCCCGTTTAGTATCCTCTGCCAAATCTCTTAGGAATTTAACACGGTCTCTACATTTACCCGTTTCCCCAAACACATATCCACATCTCCACTTCCATGCCCACCAAACTCCAATAGCAAATATTGGTGCCCAATCTTCATTCTCAAAATTTGTAAAGAACCATTCAAGAAGAGTTTGCTGGAAAAAGACTCCTTGTCTGCTCCGAGGTACCAATCTAATCCACACCCCGGACATTGAAGGACAGTCTCTTTAAACATGTATTATAGATTCTTCTGCACTTTTGCAAAGTTCACATCTAATATTATCCGACATTCTTCTTCTCACCCTCTCTTCATTGGTGAGGATAACTTGATTAATAGCTTGCCACAAAAATAATTTCACCCTTTCTTGAACTCCAACCTTCCACAACCTTTTAAAAATACCACTTAACAGTACCATCGGTCTATTATTCGCTAACAATAGATTATATGCAGACTTTACAGAGAAAGAACCATTCTGTGTTGGGGACCATGATAAACAGTCCTGAGCAGAGTTAAAATCATTCAACACCACGGCATTCAGACGCAAGAACATATCATGAGGTAAGAATTGGGAAAGTACATGCCTTTTCCAGCCTTGATGGATATCTCATACATCACGTAAACACCAGCCAGTAATCTCAGACGGAATCTCCCTGTCTATTAGATCACCTATAGATTCCTCCATTAACCATCGATCGGACCAGAAATTAATAAGTCTTCCATCACCCGGTACCCAACTAATTCCCTTACCCAACACCAATTGAACCCCTTAGACAATGCTTCTCCATATTGCCGAGGCTACACCTTTCAAATTCCAGCTCTGAAACTCAATTATTGATCTTGTCTTATATTTAATCTTTAACACCTTACTCCACAGACAAGAGTCATCATTAAGGAACCGCCAACCAATCTTTGAAATCAAAGCCAGATTCATCTCCTTCACCCGACGTAGACTCAGCCCACCATTCGCCTTTGAATCACAAATTCGATCCCAAGACATAAGATGAATTATGCGCTTATCGGGACTACTACCCCAAATGAAATCCCTCACTATACCATCCAACTTCTTTAAAATCGAGGCTGGTAAAATAATAGCACTCATAGAATAAGTTGGGATTGCCGATAACACTGATTTGGATAGTGTGATACGTCCTACCAGACTTAGAGTCTTGCTTCTCCAACCTGATAACCTCTTAGAAGCTCTATCTAATAAATCCCCAAAATTCTCTTTGTTGATCCTTTTGTGAAGAATAGGTATTCCCAGATATTTTCCCAACTCAGTATTCGCACCAATACAACTTAAACCACTGATTTGATGACGCAAATCTCGACTCACATTAGCAGAAAAAAAGATTTTAGACTTTTCCAGGCTGACCTTTTGACCAGATTCTTCACAGAAAGTATTCAAAACCCTGCGAATAATATTAATCTGCTCCACATTAGCTTCGGCAAATAGGATCAAATCGTCTGCAAAGCAGATATGAGATAACAAAGGACCTCCTCTAGACAACCTTATAGGCTTCCATTTACCTCCACCCACTTCCAAATCTATCAAGTGGCATAATCTTTCCAAACAAAGCACAAATAGAAATGGAGATAAGGGATCCCCTTGTCTTAAACCCCTAGAAGGTTTAAAAGACTCGGTTTTTTTCTCCATTCCACAACACCACCATATCAGGATTTTTCACACATTGTAAAATCCAGTTGCACCATTAGTCCGAGAAACCAGCCAATCTTAATGTATCTTCTAGAAAGTCCCATTTAATTCGATCATAGGCTTTCTCTAAATCCAGCTTTAAAAGCATCCACCCTTTCCGACCCTTTTTCCTTCTCATAGAATGGACAGCTTCCTAGACAACCACAATATTGTCCAAACCCAATCTTCCTAGTATAAAACTTGATTGTGCCGGTCCGACCAACTTCGATATGACATCCTTTAACCGAATCACCATCATCTTGGTAATCAATTTGAATAGGACGTTACACAAACTTATTGGCCTGAATTGAGTACCATATGTAAAATCCAGTTGCACCATCTGTCTAGGCATTTCGCGATAAAAGTACTAGCCGATCTACCCCGCTTCCACGTAAATTGATTACCCGTAAAACCCAAGTCAATCAGAGAACAATCCTGAATCCATCGGCCAAACTCCATAGAGTCCGCGGAAAGCCTCCCATTACCTCCGGACTTCTCCTTAATACTGACAACGGTGTTAAAATCTCCACCAATTAATAGAGGTTCATCAACACATGCCATAATCTCACTAAAATCTGCCCACAAATTGCTTCGCCGAGAAACAGACGGGGCAGCATACACTACGATAATCTGAACAATGTCCTCATCACGTACAAACCGAGCATGTATGTACTGACTTGTAGATGAAATCACTTCTACTACACCAACTCGAGATCTCTAAAGCAACCAAAGTCCACCACTCTGTCCCACCAAATCCACACGTATTGAGTTATCAAAACCTAATTGTCGACAAATGCGCTCAACACTAGCTCCACCAGCATGTGTTTCAAACACACCTAACACATCAACCTCAAATTTCTTCAATAGGTATCGTATTGACCTTCTAAAGTTTGGCTTGTTTGGCCCCCGGAAATTCTATAAGATGCAGCTTAACATTAAAATTATGACAAGATAAAGAATAACCGGGGATAGCTGTTATGCTTCCTTCCCTAAACCCGCATTTTCTGTGACTTCTCGGACTATTTCCGTGACCAAACCTGGATGAACCAACGACGCAACCAAGGTACTGGAAACCATAACATTACCTTTCTCCAATAAAGGCCTACAACCTCTATTTCTCTCCAACATAACATCTTTACATGATTCCACCAGCCTTAAATTCTTATCCTTACCAATCCATTGTCTCTTTCCCATCTTTCTCACCCTTAATAAGACCAAATACCAAACCTCTAGTTGGTTTTCCTATCTTCTTAAACTTCTGTTTAGTACGGGAATTAATCCCATCTTTGCTTCCCCTATTCTGATCACCCACATTAGAAACTGGTACCCCTGCGTTCTGTGATACATCATTCACTTGTATCCCTGAATTTGGTACCCTCTCACCACCTTCTCCTTTTTCCTGGTTAGATACATTCTCTTTATTCCCTTCAAAATCCATCACAGCTTCTACTGCAGAATTAATCTCAGCGTTCTCCTTCTCTTCTATAGACCGTTCTATGACATCAGCTTCAAACTCCACTTGATTCACCACGGTCTCTTTAATACCTTCAACTTCCATTCTTTCTGCTTCTACAGGTTTAATTGATTCAACCTCCTGCAATCTATCAAACACATTTGATGTTGGGATTTCTCTTCTCTGCTTCCCAGATTCTAAACTATAAATCAAATATCTGGTTTAAAATCCACGAATAACACCTAAAACTAAAAGGGAAAACTGTAAGCCCATTTAGATTTTGCTTGCGTGAGCCTTGTGGTGGGCCCTTATCTAATACACACTATCTTATGTAGTAAATAGTAATCCACTTTTTTAACTTTTTCGTCTCCCTGTCGATTCCAATCTCCGTGATTTCCATTTCCTGGTGAGTTTTTTCTTTCTTCCAATGTTACTGAGAAATATTCATGAATCTTACTCTCTCTTTCTTTTAAACTTCTGGATTGAAAAATTGTGTAATCGAGACATCAGAGTTGTCTTTATATGTTACTCTGATTCTGAATTTTTATTATTATATACATTATTGCATTTGGAGGTATTGATTTGAGATTTTTCTGTGTAAACTGCAGTTACAATTAAAGCTATGCCTCCTTCATCTGAAACTCAAAAGGTCAGACCAGACTCTTTTAGTTATTACAGATCTCAAGTAGCTAAGCTCTTGTCTCAAGAAGAGATAATCTCACATCATGATCAACAAGAAGCCAGTCTGAGGGATTCTTCTAATAGTGCAATAGGAGCTGGTATGTCAATGTCAAATCTCAAGAAAGATCATTTGAATGTCTTGCTAAGGCGGTGTGTGAAGAAATTAACTCCAGAAGTTGATGAGGTTCATATACTTTTTGATATTGTTTAATAATAGTATTCAATATGATAGCAATTTTTGTGACCTGTAGATGCAACAATGTGTATGTTCCATGTACCTAATATCTCAGCTTGGGAAAAACTGTATATCTTCTTCAACGAGGATTTTACAGTCTCTTGTTGTTCCTGAACAATCCCGTGGTGCAACGGTATGTCTATTGCTAAAGGATGCCTTTTGTGATATTATGTTTAGTCTCTAACATTTGTTGCTTTAGGAAGATGATATACAATTACTTATGAGGTCTGACCCTCATCTTGTCAAGAAAATAACATCTCAGTATTCCAAGGTTCTTCTTTCCAAAGTAATGAACTTCCTCCTTTCTACACAACATCTGTTTCACATAGGGGTGTGGGCATTTGGTTTTTCTTGTTTTCCAGGTCGGGTTTTGGTTTTTTTTTTTTTTTTGCCGAACTGAACCGAATATAATTTTGGTTTGGCACTCGGTTTGTTGGGCGGTTTTTTCTGTTCGAAAATCTCAAAATATATTTTGGTTCGGTTAAATTTTGGCTAATTTTTGGTTTATTAGGTTAATTTTGGAAAATTTGGTTCGATTTGGTTCGGTTAATGTAGTATAAATCAAAATTGTTTTCGAATTGAACCGAAAACCGAACTAAATTAAAATTATTCACTAAATCGAACCGAATTAACCAAGTGAACCAAACTAAATTTGGTTTGGTTTGGTTCGGTTAAAATGCCCACCCCTACTCCTAGTGTCACTTTCACTTTCACATAATGCTAATGTTTTTTTTTATTTTTTTTTGTTTCCGTTTTGCCTTTGAAAGCTGGAGAATATGCAGCAGCAACTCGATGAACTCCTTGACAATGTGGTGACCACTTGCAGGTATGGTATGGTGTGATCTGTGGTGATATATATAATTGAAACATTCTGGTTTAGTTAGTTACTCAATGTGTTATTGGTAACTACTCTTAAATAGACCTATGACTCGCGGTGAAAGGTGGGATCTTGAGAAATCAATCAAGGAGTTGCCTGAAAGGAATCTCGACCGGGTCGCTAAAATTATAGAAAAACATCATTATATGTCTGCAAAAGATTTCTCCGATGAAGTTATAGTCAACCTGGATAAGGCGGTAAGACATGATAAATACTACATAGTTAGTAGATGTTCTGGTCTCAAGTCGCATTAACGAACTGTGTCTTCTTCTTCTTCTTCTTCTTCTTCAGGACAACATAGTGTTATGGAGATTGCATTTCTATGTAGGAGCAGTCAAGAGTGCCCAAAAGCTAGCTCGCTAGCTAGCTTAGGCGCTTGATTGTATGTATATATGGTTTGCTCATCTGGAACTAGTCTAGCCCCTTATGGTTTCCTTCTTTATGATAATTTTGATTTGGCTATATCATAGTTACTATTGAGTGGATGTATTTGTGTTGGCTCTGATTTTGCAAAACTTTGGTATACCAAAGATTGATTGACTTGGCTGGTCTTCATATGTATATTTTTGGTCTAGTTCAATCAACAAACAACTACCGATGAAAAGAGAAGGACCTCAGCCAAATCCAAAGATGAAGAGACAAGGAACGAAGGTGGCCCAACCCTGAAGACAAACCGAAATCAGACAGAATGACTAAGGGGGAAACCCAATAACAACATGCAAGCAGACCCGAAAGCTAAAGAAACATCCAATTAATCGTCTAAACCAACACGACCAAATTAGCAGATAGATAAACCGAAATCCAAATCAACAGTGACTACGCTGACCGGATCGGTACAAGCGCAAGAGAAAAATGATCGTTAGTTCGTTACATATAGTTAAGGTATGTAAAACAATTATCCAAACAGTACTATAAAAAATGGATAATTATAGATTTTCATTTCTCAACTTAGTTGCAATAAATATAAAACATCCATTATAGGTAAACACGATCTCACTCGGGAAAATTACAACCCTAAATCGGGTAGCGGATTTCATAGCGAAGTTAACGAAAATGGAAAATAAAACTACAAGTTTGAAGATCTACTCTCATGTTGGTAGAACTCAATCTATATTTTAAGCCTAACCTAGAAATCACATAAGCCATGATCCCTTTGTTATGGTTTACAATCTTGACGGGATAGCGACGCAAGAAGTTTACCCGGATAGCATGCCTACATCTAACACAACGAAATCGACACTTTTTGAGATATAATTACTAACATACAAAAAAGACTCACATTCATTACCAAAAATTAAAGATATGGCTCATTAAGAGGCCCAAACGTCCAAAAATAGAAATTGTCGACTGAAACCCTAACAGCCAAAACGCACGAGAGTGGCACCGTCAACGAGAGAAAGGTGTCGGTCTCCTTGCAAGGTAGCCAGGGCCCACAGTCAGAAGTCCAGAGCCATCCATTACTTGCAACCTTTAAACACCGATCAGCTGCTTCAACGCCGACTCTTCAACTGGCCATATACCGAGCCTTGAGGTCCAGATTCGTCGTACTCTACCTGCATAAAAAATAAACACAAGGCAGTCCACATGCATAACTCCAAGATGGAGATCCAATGTCTGAGACCATCCACTGCCGGAAACGCCAAAGCCGAACCAGTAAAGCAATCACCAACTAAGACATGCAAGAGATTATGTGATCTAAAGATGCATGCATTTCGAGATGATGAACTGGAGGGACAAGGAGCGAGGCTAAAAGAGGGAGCCGAAGAACTATGAAGAAAAGTAAAAAAAGAGTGGCGAAGCAATAGGCCGGATAGAATAATAAAAAAACAATCACGACACAAGCGTCGGCCTAAAGCCGACCATTGGCCCTCAACTAGGCAAGGAAAGCGAAGAGACAGATAACATAGAGAGAGGAAAGTTATCTAGAGAGAAAGTTGGATAATTACGGATTAAGATAAAATAAAATCAAATCAAATAATATTTCTAGCACTTAATACACAATCTCATAAATATTTGGAATAAAATTTGAGTAATTTTGTAAATTGAGTATTTTTGTTATTTATTTTGGAAAATAGGTATTTTTTGTTTTTTAGTTTTGGAAATAGATACATTTGTTTTTTATTTAAAAAATATGTATTTTTGTTCATTCTCACGAACCATTCATCATTCACACAAACAATTCATCATGTACACAAACAATTCATCATTCATATAAATAATTCACCATTCACACGAAAAATTGACATTAATAATTCACGAAACAAAAAAAAAAAATATAACTAAATACAAAAACTTTTATAAAATATTTTTTTAGCAAATTATAGAACTTTTAATACCCTATTGTCCAATTTTCTCTATAATGACTTTTAATGTACAAGGATATATTATTTGCTTAGAAGTTAGCAAACACTATTTCTTATTGAAAATATTATTAAATTATAACAAAATAGTTTGTTTGTTTTTTTATAAAGTATAATAAAATAGTTATAACAGTTTTATATATAAAATAAAATAAGAGAATTTTATGGCATCTACCATATTGTAGAGTTTATTTTAGAGAAAATACCATAAAAGAGGATATTTGTTATTAGTACTATAATGATGGCACAAATGGTAGGTGTAAGATGACCATTACACCCCTGCGAGAATGACTAATTTTTGGGTGGGAGAGAGGTGATGGAGATGTGCATTAATTGCACTTAATGGTGAAAAGATGTAATTTAATTTTAAATGAAAGAATTTAAATCATAGATTAAAGGTAGATTAAATGGTGGATGATGGTCATTTATTGTTGTTTGGTAGTGAGCTTCACCGGCGAGGAGTGAATGAAGAAGGTAAGGTCATTAAAATTTTTTATATTTTTTCATTAAATGGCTGCGCTACTGTAACTTATTTAGCAAGAAACGAAATGGACTACTTATAGATTATGTAATGGACAAATTGTGGGTGTTTGAGTGAATTCCCTAATAGCTAATCGACATTTGGGTAGTTGAAAATACCAATGAAAGGAGTTTGATACCAGTTGTTTAACCAATGATAAGTAATCTCGGTTAAACAGTTGCCCACAGTAAACCAACAATCAATGGTTCAGAATTAATTGGGTTCGTGGACAATTGATAAAACACGTTATGGACAATTGATATATTACGGGATGGACTAGATTACGTAATGGACGAGAAAGGGAAATAGACAATTTTTTGGTAGACAAAAACCATGTTTGATGATGTACTAGTGGACGAATTTTGGTTTCCTATTTGATACTAGTTGATGTGTTTGTGTAGGAGCTCTGCAATGGACCATAATGTGTTGATAATAACTGGACAATGGGAATGTCGAGATTGTGGGACTTGGCATTTCGTAGTTTATAAGGAGATGTACGCTGTAACACCCCGTTTCCGGTCAACCCCCTTTGACCAAAACCGAGGTTATTACGCCTATCTCGAAATTTAACTCAGTCGAACCACGGAAATATATTCCGGTCCATTGGAATATAATCCCGGGGTTAAACGAGATAATTTCCGAGATAGGAGAAGGACCGTTGTATAAGTTGGTTAATTATACAAACGTAAGACGAAAATAATTAACGTGAAAATAACCGACATAAAAGAATATTACAAACCAATTAAC
>OVBE01008727.1:4244-16838 GCA_900406425.1 Iberis pinnata | reverse complement strand
AAGATGCGAGAAAACATATTAGGAGGAAGTCTCGACCAAACCCAGCGGTCTATGCACCAAATTAAGTTTCACCAAGCCTTTCACTCTAAGGAAGGTTCTAGAAGCATAATATAGCCGTTGGAATAAAGATTGGTCGAGACTTCTCTCATGAGTCATCATACACGCGCCAAAGATGCTTTTGGGACCACCTCTGCGTCCGTACACGCGGTTTCTCCTTTTACCATTTTTTACATTTTCCCTTTGTCTAATGTAAACCTTAAACTTACCATTTTAGGTTGAGTTTAAGGTACTATCCTATATAAATATTGTATGCGCCGAAAGTTAATATATGAAGAACATTTTGTTCTCTTAGAAAACTCTCTCTTTTCTCTCAAACGTTCGAATCTTTTACATTTGTTCTTGAGTTTAATCCACCATGGATTTCTTCAAAAATCTTCAAAAATATCTACAAAAAATGTAAAACATGTTAATTAATTGAGTGGGCGAAGACAATAATACGAGAAAGCGAAGGTTAGACGATTCAACATTGTTTATCGTCCAACCATTTGATGTATATAATTTCGTAGTAATTAAACATTTAATCTTCACTTGTTCAAAAAATAATGTTGAATTAAACATGTTTGGCCTACTTTGAATGCAACATGTAGATGTAACGTGATTTTTTCTTATAAGATTGATGAATACAATATATAGACATATATTGTCAATCAATAAGATTAATTCTTTTACTATTGACATGTTCAAAACTAATAATTTATACTGAGTTTTAAAAATCTATAACATAATAATTTGTATCATTGTTGTAATTCCGGCAGTTCCAACCTACATAGAAAAAGAAACAAAACTTGTAGTTTACACTATCACTTTTAACTTTCCTGTTACCCAAATTAACCAATTATAAATAACCAAAACCACAACTACAACTACAAATGCTCAAACCGAAGAGCCCATAAAAATTAGATGGAGTTATGCCGACAGTAAAAAAGAATATTCTAATTTCTAAAGACCAAAAGTTAAATTTCTTAAACCTGACAATCCAAACTCATGAAGCTACCGAACAAGAAGAACTTAGCACACGAACGTACAATTCTTCCCATGGGTTCAATGCATATTTTTGGTATAGATATATGATATTTAGCTCTTTGGTCTATCTAATGGTATTGCCACCTGTTAAAGTTAATAATTGTTCTTCGTGAATAGGATAAAATTCAAGAATAGAATTCTACATATTTCTTTTGCCAATAAACAAATGCTAAAATTTCGGAGAAACAATTAATAAGTTTAATTAGTTAATTGCAGTATAAATTATAAAAACAAGAAAGGTCATCATCTTCATATATAATATGACCCCATTGGTTGGCCTACTCTCTTTCAGGTTTTCCGTAAGTTTATCTAGCTATTCTTTTTTTAAAAAATACCATAAGTGGCTCTATGTCTTATGAAAAATACCATAATGGGTTGAAATCATAAAATCTACCACAAATATGTGGTATAGTGGTAAAATGAAAAAGTCGATCATGCCCTCAGTTTTTGTTTTTGGGTGAAAAATCAAAATGAATGAGAGAGAATAGCATTAAGTGACATTTAATGTGACAAGATTTGTAAAAGTATTACACAATGATTATTAATCTTTTAGAGAAGCTTTTCTTTGTTGTAGAGAAAAAAGATGTGAAGAATGTGACAAGAGAAAGAAAATGGACAAAAGCTAATATGCATGGACAAGTTGACTTGGTTAGTGGACAAGAAGATAAAGAAAATGGACAAAAATGTGATGCAGTCGAAGAAAAATGTAATTATGGACAATAAGTAAATGTATGTGGACATAAACGACAACGATGTGAAAAAGACCATGTTAGTAGTCGCGAGGAAAGTGAGCTAGCACAATTTGACACCGACAAAGATGGAGAATATTTGTACGATAGTTGCAAGGATTACGATTTTGACGTCAAGAGAGAACGAATAAACACAGATTGCCCCACACAATGGGATCTGTATGAGACATTGCACGATATGATACACAAAGATTACCCCACACATATCAAAATTCACAAAAAGAAAAAGAAAATTTTCCAATGGACAAGAAATTGTAATGCAAAAGAGATTGCAATGAAGTGGTCCTCCATTTCCATCATGTCCACCTGATGTATTTTTGTTCATACTCTCCTGGTGGACATCTCAAACTGGAGTTATGAAGTTCTTCTTATATGCGATGGATTGTAGTATTAATTTGGGCATAGCCACATGCCACCTACACCCATACATTATATAATTATTCAAAACTGGTCCACCGAGTAATTTTATGATAAAACTGGTCCATAGAGTATATGAAAACTAATTATAGTAGTTTATTAATTAGCCTTAATTCAAGTTCTTTAATAGTTTTTAGTAGCCTTTAAGTTATCATGGTTGATTTGAGTCACATTAATATGCCATAGATGTTTATCAATATTACTGATAGAAATTAGTAATATTTGACGTATCTTAGTAGACATATTTCGCGTATGGATAATTTTTTGTTTGTCGGATGGACACATTTTGACATATAATGACAACATACTAATTTCATGGACACAATTTACTACTTGAAGCAGTAGAAATTTTTGCATATGATGGACAATCCTATGTTAAATGGACCACATATACATCTCTAAAACAAACTCGTTTTGCCATCTAATAGACATAAATTATTTGGTTTCTTGCACTGCTACTAACGTGACATGATATGTTGTCCATCATATGTCAAAAAGGTGTCCATCATCCGATGAATTGGTCTCATTTGCATAAGGTTCTCCCTTAAGTGGACAAAACCAAATCGGTGGACATCATCCGATGAAATTTTGAGTATGTCCATGTTATGTAGACAGGAATGTCTCCGACCAAAAACGAAACTTGAAATTAGAAAAAAAAAAAGTATGAAGAAGGATACAAAAAAATAGATTTTGTTCTGTCATCAGAACCAAATCTCTAGATGCACGATTTTATACTATTCCAAACTGAAGCTAAATCTTCCTAACTGATATAAGAAATATATGTTGCTTCTGGTTGGAGATAAATAGAAAGAATTAACTTGAAAACTACTAGAACTTCAATACATTGCAATCCTAGCAACAAAAAAAATCTTTCAGGACACTAGACGATATTCTGACAAAAAAAATTGATTATAATGTAAAATGATACAAACCTCTTCAACATCTTGGTAAATTAAATATTATTGTAAATTTCATTGGATTCTTTTGTCTTGACGAGAGAAGAGAGATGAAGTGGTTGTGCCAAAAAATAAGAAGAAGGAGAAGAAATAAAAGAATATAGAACAAACACACACAAAAAAAAATTGTCATTAAGAGTGAGTTATTAAAAAAGCTGGTACATATAGATTGCGTGTTAGTATGAGCTTTTTGATATTTTTCTTTTGTAATATTATGGTAGATTGAAAAAAAATGAGTATTATAGTATTTTAGATAAAATTTCCAAAATTATGGTATACAATATAATTTTCTCTATCATCTACTCGTCCCTATTTTATTTTAACATTTCATTCTCTTATCTTATTTTTTTTCCAGTATATTTCTTTTTACAATATTTTTACATTCAGTTCTCATTGTATATATGATGTTATGTATTGTTACTAATGTATATATACATATATGTATTTCATATTGTACATGCTTGACATAAAGAAAGAAGTACATCAGTATAGATTTATAGATATACTATAAGTTTGTTCCATAATTAAAAAAGCATTCTCGAACGAATTTCAATAAACCTGAAGTTGGAAACTATCTAAACTTAATTAAGAGTAAATTTTCTTTTACACGTATGATCAAAGACCTGGTTTCCTTATTATGAATCCGAATATATAAAAGTGCAGAATCAAATAAATAAAAATAAAAAAGTAGGTGTGGACCCTTGGAAGAGAAAACTGAGTTGAGGGTTAGAGATGAGTGATCAGATCTTAATATTTAATTTAGCAAATTAGAAAACGATTAAGGATGACATTAAGGCTTCTACTTGCATATATCTATTGACTATCTCATCCATATTTGTGGTTGTTGTTGTTACCTGTGTATGATATATTCATATCGATGTTTATAATTATATATATACAAAAATATCTACTGCTTTACATCATCATTACCCTACCTGTTTTTTGCTTCTTTTTTTTTGTTTTTATTTTTGGAGTTTGTTGCTGTTTGATTCCTATTTTTCTGGTAATTCAAATTGTGCAGACAGAACTAAGAACTTATAGTATTTGCTAATGCAAGTAGTTCAAGATATACTCTTTATGTGCCGGTTTTTTGGTACTTGTGTGCAAATTTTATAATTATTTACTAAGATTGCGTTGTATAAAAGAAGATCACCTAAAAATTGTTGAACCAGAGGTAGACTTTTTTTTTCCATGTAATGTAACAGTTGTATCCAATAATTTAAAACTTAATTCTTATCTTAAAAGTGGGTGTATACCTACTTTTATAACAATGTACATATATTGTATATATACAATGTTCATAATTTAGTGGTTGAATCATAACCAATAACATGGATACAGTTTCTTAATTTATTGTTGTTTTGTTATTAATTTATTACATTTGGACCCGTAAATTAGCAATTAATTAAGTTCACTATTATGAATAGATAATCACTGCATTATTGAACATTTTTTTTATTACTTTAAAGAGTGTGAGTCTTTTCATTAAATAAATTTGACGAGGCCCACATACTCCCAATTATAATAGAGACGGGACCATCGATTTAAGTGATGCAAACAATAGAGTGGAAGATATGATCAAATCTTTCAATATTATTTAATTTTAAATTACAATAAAACTATAAAATGTCCTCCAGCTCTAGAGGATAGAATTATGATGTCCTATTAATTCGAAAGTAGACTAACTCCAATTCGAAATTGGGCTTTACAAATTAAATATGGGCCCGAGCCCAAAATTCAAAAAAAAACCCTAGAAGCTTTTAGGAAAATTCTAAAAGCCCATATCGCCGCCGGATACTGCGGATCCGTCGTATTTGTGCCTCAGACGACCCGACGACGACTCCGAAGCGGCGATAAGACGAGTCAACGCCACCCACTCAAGCTTCTGTTTTTAGTCGGTAGAAAGAAGAAAGTCGGATTTGTGCTTCGCCGGTTCGGATCTAGGCGGTTAGGTTTCCAGCGATGATTTGGGGACGAGCGGACTACACATCGGGACTGGTTTGGCCACGCCTCTCGGGAAGCACGGTCCCAGCGATTTCACCGGAAAACGAAGCTTCGCTCCCCTCTGAGAAGACCGCCAAAACCACTGCCTTAAGGTCCACCCTATATGCGCCGCCGTCTTCTACGCTTCTCAGCCACGCCGGATCTGGCCTGAAACGACGTCTGGAAGCTTCTATGACCGGTACAAAGACTATTGTGAAAAGGAGAAGAAGAGACAGGGCGAAAAGTCTGAATCGCCGAAGGAAAGAGCTGTTGAGCGAGGTCGTCGGCTCTGGATCTTGCCGACGACCTCGGAGACGCGGTGCAAGAAAGAAACGCTCGAACGGCGGAAGAAGCTCACCACCGCACAGACACCCTACAGGTCTCGGTTTCTAGATCGAGATCTAGAAAAACGAGAGAGAGTCGGGAGAATGTATTCGGAGGAGAGAGAAAGATTGTTCCTAATAAAGGGTGCAAATGGTAGTGATTAAAAATTTTTAGTGGAATGAGAGGAATAATGATAGCTAGAATAAAACATAGTGGAATAATAGCGGTTAGTGAAATGAGAGGAATAGTTGCAGAGAAATAAATGTTGAATTTAAATGGTAAAAATTTAGAGGAATACATATATAAGAGGAATAATTGTATATAATACATGATATAAACTATTGACTTTAAATTACAAAACAATACTATTAAAATAAATTAAAATTGATACTAAATTTCATGTCCTTTTGCGAGCTATTGTAAAATATTTATTGGTATTTTTATACAAAAAAAATTAATTTAAAAATTTTATATACATAACAATATTTGTTGACAAAAAAATATATACATAACAATAATTATTTTATCATAATTATTTAAATTATTTTTGAATTTATTAAAATAGAATATATTTGAACAATAGTTAAATATTTGACACATTCAACAAAATAAAAGGAGTTTTGGTATTACATATAAAATATATTTAAATATATATGAAATACTTTATTTAATTTTTTGGTATTAAATAAAAAAATATCAACTAGTTTTATTTTTCCTTGTAACATAAATTCTTTAAATATATTTTTACTCTCAAAATAAAACTTTATGGAATATTCTAAATTAGTTGTAATATTTTTGAGGAAAAAAATCATCCCTTACAAAAAAGTAAGCAAGATTCTCTATTTCATCTTTATTTTGATGAGAAAATAATGTAATTAAAAAATACTACTTACCTTTTTCTCTTCACTTTTAAGAGGAACAAATTTTCCTCTTCAATTTCTAGGAGGAACAAATCTTGGCTTAATATATTACTTTTCCTCTAACAATGTGGGTCCCATTAGTTTTCAGCTAAAATCTAAAAATTATTAAATGGTAAATTTTGAGAAGAATCTAGTGGAATGCTCTATTCCTCTAAAATATGTTCCACTCAATGTTCAACCATTTGCACCCAAAATGATATATCCTGTTTCGTTGTTAAACAAAGGACTTGAATGAATAACGCGTTTTTGTGAAGTGTGGGGCGTATTTAGAATGTATAACTCATTTATCTTATACCACGCAATTTTCATATTAACATACTTAAAATTTTATTAATGTAGATAATATAAAATAATATTTTCTGGACATGACTTTATTTTAGTGGTATTTTTTAAAATTACCTTTTTATATATTTCTATGTTTTAAGATATAATTTGTTAATATATTTTAAGAACATTTTAAAGTCATTAAATGTTCTTGTTAATTTTTTAAATACATTATATTTATTTTGTAAATTGTGTTAATATATTTTATTTTTTTCAATTATTTTGTACTGTATTTATTTTTGTTGATATTCATACATTATTTCGCACTGCTATTTTATATGAATTGCACTTATTTCGTAAATTGTAGCTTAACTGCATCGTACTATGTCTCGTACGGCTTAATCCGTTGTTATTATTCGGAGCCAAGATCAATAATGTTGGTCTACTTTTTCTTTCACTTTTTTTTGTTGTTTTCAGAGTGTTGTTTGTATTAGTGTCAAAAGACTACATATTATTCGTTTACAGGATTATTTTCTTTTTGGTAAATAAAAAAGACTACATATTTTTTTTTACAAGATTGTCAAAGACTACATATTTTTGTGAACGAATCAATTTTTAATATGATATCTCCTATATATTAAAAAGACAAATTTTTTAAAAATAAACATTAATTTTGTTAATTATATACTATTAGTCTAATAAATAAACAAAAAATAATATTAATAAGAATAAAAATGTCTAAAAAATTAAATAGTTATTCTTATAGCTAAACACTACTAACAAATATCCTCTTACTATTTATGTAACCAAAAAACTCTACAATTAATAAATAAAAATAAAATTTTTAAAAATCTAATAACTCAACTTAAAAAAATTTCTTATTAAATTAATTAGTTAAAATAAAAACTTAATATAAAATAAGGAAATTTCTAAGATTTGAGTGCAGAAGAGGCGATATATTAGGCGATTCAGAGACTTAACCTACTTTCCTTAATTACGTCCGCTACACGTCACGCCGCACGGCGGAGCTCTGGCGGGACATCTCCGATGTCATCGTCGCCATCAGCTCATCCTCACCCTCCGTCACTAGATGTGGCTGTTGCCTCCTCACCGGTTGACGCCGCTGCTTCCTCACTGCTCGTCGATGCCGTTGCCGTGAAGTCTACGTGGAACAAAACGGCCGCATCACTCCTCAAAGACTTAAGCGCTCACTCGTCATCGACACCTCTGATTACAACCGGCGGTGTCGCAACAGCCACCATACCAAAGCATCTTTTGCTTGATTCCCAGCCCTTATGGGCTAAGTTTTTAGTTGGTTTCTTCATTGGAGAGGCTCCCCACATTGGCAAAGTCCATGCTACAGTGAATCGCTTGTGGAATCGTGATGGCAAATCCGCCAAAATTGATGTTCAATTTATCAAGAGCGATACAGTTTTATTTCGCATTGAATCCTCTGAATTACGCTCAAATGTTTGTCGTAAGAAATACTGGCATATCTCTGACACTCTTCTTGTGGTGCAAGAATGGAGTCCATCACGATCTAATGCCAAACCGGATCTTACTTCAATGCCATTATGGGTTGATTTCAAAAACGTTCCTGATAATTTGTTCTCTAATGCAGGTTTGAAGTTTCTTGGTAACATTGTTGGCGATTTCCAGCGTTTACATCCCAACACAGAGCGTTGTGTGCGTCTTGATGTTGGTCGAGCTATGGTGGTTGTTGATTTGGAAAAAGAACTCATTAATGAAATCCAACTTGATGGAATTGAGTTGCCGGTTCTCGTCTCTTACCCTTGGCTGCCTCCGCGTTGCAAAACGTGCCATAGTTGGGGTCATACCACGCAAATATGTAAAAAACCTACTGATTTAGCTTTGCGTGAAACACAACCCATCATCGTCACTCACGTTGATGTTCCGGCTTCGGCGACGGAGACCACACCAACTGCCGGCGTTGACTCGGCTACTGCCACCATACCATCAACACCTTATGTTTCTCCTCCTTCTTTACTTGAAACAGTTGCTTCTTTATTATTAGTTCCTCCTACTAACATTGCTCATGGTTTACAGGATTCGCACGTCGCTACTCCTCAAGCTCGTTCCAGCCCAACACCGGAGGATGCTCCTCTCTCTGACCCATCCCTCAACGATCCGGACATTCAACGCCTTGAAGGGCTGGACACAACGTCTCAGCCATCCCCTCGGGTTGTCGCTCCTAATGACACCTTAACGGGTCCGGAATGGACAATAGTCAAACGCCAGAGCAGAGCTTCTTCTCTCTCTCCCACTAAACTTGCTTCTCTTGATGCTAAACAGGTTGCGGCTTTCTCACCCTCTCGTTATGTTGTTCTTGCAGACAATAGGGACATGGGTGACATGGAAGACAAAGAAGAGGGTCAACTTTCTGATAATGATATGCTCGCTACAACGTCGGCTGCTAATGTGGCTCGTTATAGCACGCGCACTAAAGCCAAAGGGACTGACCAAGTTGTCGGCAACCGCAAAGTGCAAAGGGCCGCTATATCTAAGAAGCATGTTAATGTCTCCTCTCGGAGGCACTAATGTATCATGTCTTTATTTGCTTGGAACACGCGAGGCTTCAACCAGCCTCATAAGTATTCAATTATTCGTCATTGGCATATTGTTACTAACCAACAGTTTGGTTTTCTACTAGAAACCAGGGTTCAATCTCATAATTTCTCGCGTATTTTGTAGGCGGAACTTCCCCATTGGAATGCTATTACCAATTACGAGGCCCATCGTCTGGGCCGTATCTGGGTTTGTTGGAAGGCGGGTGTCGTTGTCACCCCTCTTCTAATCACCTCTCAACTTATCACCGTTATTGTTACCTTAGAAACTGGAGTTACGGTTTTGATCTCTTGTGTTTATGCCTCGAATTTTCAGGATTATAGGATCCATCTCTGGAATGCATTGCTGGAGAGTCGGCGAATCTATGGCCCAACAGCGGTCCCTTGGCTGCTCATGGGTGACTTTAATGAGATCTTATCCAGCTCTGAGCAATCTAATCCATCCACACGACAACGGCTTCAGGGGATGCTCCACTTCCAGGACTTTGTGAATCGGATGGATCTAGCATATCTCTCCTATCTAGGACCGCACTTCACATGGACGAATCGTCGTTCCTCTGATCCCATAGCCAAAAAGCTGGATAGGAGTCATGTTAACGATGCCTGGATGCATGCTTTCCCTCAGTCGTTCGCAGCTTTTGAAGCCAATAGAGTATCTGATCACTCCCGTTGCATCATCCATCTCACCTCCTCCTCATCTACTTCCCGTAAACCGTTTAAATTCAATAATTTCCTTACTGACAATCCACTTTTCTCGCAGATTGTTGCTGATGCCTGGCAGACACACCTACCTCTCACCCATTCCCGCATAGCACTCCGTCTCTTTCATACCAACCTCAAGACTCTCAAATTCGCAATCTGGCATCTCAACCGAACGTCATTTGGGGATCTCTCTACCCGTACTCGTACTGCATTTGACCATCTTCGATCTTGCCAATTACAGTCACTCACTGACCCTACTCCCGCTCACATTCAGGCTAAAACGGACGCTCATCGGCAATGGTCCCTCTTAGCTCTCGCAGAGGAGAAGATGTTCCAACAAAAATCCCGTATCACTTGGTTGAAGAATGGAGACCATAACACAGGCTTCTTCCACCGCATCGCTTCGTCACGCACCAGCCGTAACACGATCCGCCGCCTCCTCTAGCCATCCGAACATGAGATCACGGACGTTACTGAGATCAAAGCGGAGGCTGTCCGCCACTTTCAGCACTTCCTCCAACACTCTGACCCTATCACTCCTATACCTCTTGACTCTCTTGATCAATTGCTCACATATCGTTGTCCTCTTCTTGCAGGTGAGGCGCTGACAACGCCTATCACAGATACAGAAATTCATGCCACGCTATTCTCCTTACCTGCTAACAAAGCTCCAGGTCCAGATGGATACACCGCGGAATTCTTCAAAGCCTCATGGGATCACATTGGTGTGGACTTTATTACCGCTGTCCAGTCTTTCTTCCTGTATGGTTTTCTCCCACGAGGTGTGAACGCTACTCTTATCTCCCTCATTCCCAAAACCGACAACCCCCAAACCATAAGAGACTATAGGCCCATCTCCTGCTGCAATGTCCTATACAAAGTCATCTCCAAGATTCTTGCAAACCGCCTAAAGGTATTACTTCCTGATTTTATTGCACCAAACCAAAGCGCATTCATCAAGAACCGTCTTCTGCTTGAGAACGTTATCTTGGCAACAGAACTGGTCAAAGACTATCACAGGACAACAACCGCGCCACGGTGTACCCTTAAGCTTAACATCTCCAAAGCGTTTGATTCCATCCACTGGGATTTCATCCTCACCATTCTCCAGGTTTTGCACTTTCCCTTATCTTTATTCACTGGATCCGCCTCTGCTTGTCCACGGCTACCTTCTCCATATCTATCAATGGCGAATCTGCGGGGTACTTCCCGAGCTCTCGCGGATTACGCCAAGGTTGTGCTCTATCCCCTTACCTTTATGTTATAGCGAATGATGTCCTCTCCAGGCTGCTCGATGCCTCTGCATCCATGGGTAGTATTGGGTATCATCCCCAATGCCATAGATTAGGTCTTACGCATTTATGTTTTGCCGATGATATCTTGGTTTTTTGTGATGGTTCCCCAGGTTCTATTCATGGTGTCTTACAGGTTCTCAAGACTTTCGGTGCCGCTTCCGGGTTACGTGTGAATCTCACCAAGTCTTCCGTGTTCGTTCCGGCGAACCCATCACCAGCACTACTTACGGCGCTCACAACATATGGGCTTCGTCGGGAAGATCTCCCTATTCGATACCTCGGACTACCTCTCACAACTAAACGGCTTAGCCGTACTGACTATGAGCCTCTGGTTGATCGCATTCGTTCTCGTCTCAATTCCTGGTCCACTAAACTTTTATCTTTTGCAGGCCGCTTACAGCTCATCCAGTCTGTTATTGTTAGCACCATCAATTTTTGGCAATCTGCGTTCCGCTTACCAAAAAGCTGTTTAAAATAGCTGAGTAGTTTATGTAGCAATTTCTTGTGGTCCGGCTCACCAATATCCTCCTCCTCTGCCAAGGTAAGTTGGACTGATGTTTGTTTTCCCAAAGCACAGGGTGGTCTTGGTATTAGGTGTTTTGAAGATACGTCCACGGTGTTCTCGCTCTCTCTGATCTGGCGGCTACATACCAACTCAACCTCCCTATGGACAGCTTGGACGCGCTTATACTTACTCCGCCAGGCGACTTTTTGGGACCTCTCTCCCACTACAGCTGCTGGTTCATGGATTTGGCGCAAGTTGCTTAAACTACGTCCTCTTGCCGCCTCTTTTCTTAAAACAAGGTTAGGTAATGGGTCCTCTACCTCTTTTTGGTTTGATAATTAGTGCTCTCTTGGTTCGTTGTATGCACTTGAAGGTGAGGTTGGCATTCGGGAGCTCGGTATACCGCGACATTCAATTGTTGTGGATGCGTCACGCTCGGGAACCTGGTGACTACGGCACTCTCGGCGACTCTCCTTGGCTTCCCTCTACAATACGATCACAGCCCTATCAATCCTAACCCCGGCAGATGGCCCTGATGTTCGTCTATGGTTCCATGGCAATGACCGAAACCGTGACTTTTTCCACTCTACCACCACTTGGAAACAGATTTGTCCCTCAATCCCTATCAAACCTTGGTCATCTGTNCTTGGTCATCTGTTGTTTGGTTCAAACAATCTATTCCCCGTTACGCCTTTATCTCCTGGCTTGCATTTCTTGACTGGTTAACTACAGGTCGTCGAATGCGCTCATGGGAGCGATTGCAGCACTGTGTTTTCTGTGGCGAACCGGATGAGTCACGGGATCATCTTTA
>OVBE01008726.1:229-16840 GCA_900406425.1 Iberis pinnata | reverse complement strand
TAAAATCGTTATATGGGCTTAAACAAGCACCAAAACAATGACATGAAAAGTTCGACAGTGTTATGATGTCCAATGGATTCAATATTAATGAATGTGACAAGTGCATCTATTTCAAAAATACACCAAACGGATATATTTTGTTATGTTTGTACGTCGATGATATGCTCATTATTGGAAACAATAAAGACATAATTAATCAAACAAAAAACATGATTCGAGGAAAATTCGACATGAAAGATATAGGATTAGCATATGTTATTCTAGAGATTAAAATCATTAGAAACTCTGACAAACTCATATTGTCTCAAGCTCATTATGCTCAAATGATACTTGAGAGATTCAAAAACTACTCAAGTGGAACCGCAAAAACTCTAGTTGACGCTCAACTTCACTTAACTAAAAATTCAGGTGAAGCAGTGTCACAACTGGAATATGCCAGGGTGATCGGAAGTCTAATGTACTTAACAAACTGTACTAGACCCGATTTAGCGCACGCAGTATATGTACTTAGTCGTTACACCAGTAATCCAGGACATAAACACTATAAAGCCATAACGAGAATGTTGAACTATTTACGTCACACTAAAAATTATGGTATGCATTACGGTAAAGAACCGGCAGTTTTAGAAGGATACAGTGACGCAAACTGGATTTACGACTCTAAAAAATCAAAATCCACGAGTGGATATATCTTTGCATTCGGTGGTGCAGCAGTGTCCTGGAAATCTTCCAAACAAACTCTGTTAGCCAGATCGACCATGGAATATGAGTTTATAGCTTTAGACAAAGCTGCAGAAGAAGCAGAATGGCTATGAAATTTTTTGGAAGATATACTGATGTGCGATAAACCAGTGCCAGCATTACGTCTACACTGTTCAATCTGCTATAGCTCGGGCATTGAATACCCTATATAATGGTAAGTCTCGTCATATAAGACGGCGACAGAAAACCATTACACATTTGATCTCAAGCGGTGTAATCACAATCCACTACATCAAATCAGTAGACAACCTAGCGGATTCGTTTACTAAAGGTCTGTCACGAGATCAAGTAGTCAAATCATCAAGAGGAATGGGTTTAAAGCCTAAAAATTAAAGAGGAAGCTTGATGGATACCCCACCTAAATGACTGGAGATCCCAAGAAATAGGTTCAAAGGGACAACAAAATCAATATGAATCTGATAACCCACTGTGAAACTTATGTTTCTACCTATATCCTAAAGATGATAAACAATGCACACCTGTATGTGATAAGGTTAAGCATAAGCTTTTAATGATTCCATAGCTTGTAATAGTGGAGTACAACAGGATACTTCNAAAATGAACACAATAGAGAACTTAGTTCTACGAGAAATGAAGCTGGGTTATAACTGTTGTCTCGGTTTACGTCAAAGCTCAGGTGGTTCAAGACATCATGTTCACCTCATGGTCGAGTAAACCCGACATATATTAACAAAGGGTGGTTCAAAGCTGAAAAACGCTACCTACTCCGACACAATGAATTTTCGCATGTAATCTCGAATCTGTCTAGTTTTACGCGTGTCTAGTCAGAAAAAGTCCATCGAGTCTAGTTTAGTCGTCTAGAGTAATTTTTATTCATCTGGGGGATTGTTGGAACTTTAAAATTTGATGGGGATTTGTACCAATGTTCCGGCGAGTTCTCCGGTGAAGACATTCACCATAATGACCGGATTATGAGTGCATCATAATCATTGTTACGAGCACTATAATATGGAATATTCACTTGTCAAATTTGAGTGTAAATTGAATGAGAAATTAAGGTGTGAAGAGAGCATCTCAACCATGCAAAATGTTGACTTAAGTTGACTAAGTGTTGCTAGTGTAAAATATCCCACATTGCTTGTGGAGAAAGATTTTCACTAGTATATATAGTGCACAAGGCATACTTAAGTTCAATTGAGTTGGGTACACTATGATGTATTGGAGAGAGATGGGCCACCCACACGCACGCCGCCGCTGACCGACCGACGCGACGCGGTCGCAGGTCGCGGGTCGTTGGGTCTTTAGGAATGTCCAAGTCCAAGCCCAAGCCCAAGCCCATTAAGAAATATTCTTTTTGGAGAAAATTTCTATGAAATTTTTGGTCTAAAAAATCAGTTCAATTTAATGAAACCAAACCGGACCAAAACCAAACCCGATTTGATTTCGGTTCTCTCTCCAACTCTTGCGTGTGACCAAGTCGTAACAGCCAAGATGTTTTGGCTCGATTCGCTTCGCAAATCTCGCCCAAAATCTCGCGCGATCTTAACAGTATCGGTTACGCTCCGTTCGCTTTTAAAAGCTCGACCTGTCTTGTTCATTTCATAATTTTTTACACGCTCGGAAAAAATCCTTCGAACTCTCACATGCTTTTCTTCTCTCTCAAACAGTAAGTATAGTTTCGAGATTACATCGTTCAATCTAAGTTCGTTACATTCCGCGTTCGAGTGTCGCGAATCGGTCTCCTTGCGGTTGTATCTTGGGATTCTAAAATGGCATATAACTGTCAAACTACGGGCGATTTAAAGAATTAAGGAAAGAGATATCATTCTCGACTCTGCATCTCGTTTTCTTTTGGTTTTAAATCGTTTTTGAAAAGGGATTTCAATCGTCTTTCTTAATCTGGTTTTACACGGTTCTACAAAAAGTTATAGCAAAAAATGAAGAAAACATAAAATGACCCAATAAAGATAAGAGAAGCCATACATTTCTCTTGTTATTTAAATTGGTTTATATTCATAACATTTTTTGTTTTTATCTTTGTGTGTCTTCAAGTTCCTCAAGTCCATAACAGTTATGACTGCGAGTTCATGGACAGTGCAATTGTTCTTTGCCTTTTCGGTCTCTCGGTTCGAGAAAATAGCCGAGCATATGCAAAAACCACTGGCCGATGTTAAGAACCATTACAATGAATTGGTCTCTTATCTTTTACGTGTCGGATCTGATCGACCACCTTTGCCCGAGGCGTTGAGTGATTCAGTACTGGCTAAGTGTTTATACCGAGTCGAGAAAACTACATGGAACAGAGAATAACATGAGTAAGTCTATACACAATATAGACTTTTAGTATAAGATCTTTAGTGATAGTATTATATTGGTATTATTTATGGATCTATGTTGGGATTAATTTAGTCTAATTTTTCGGGATTATGCATTCTCTCAATACCATATTGGGATTATGAATTTTCTCAATACATATTTATTTACTTTTAACAACACTAGATTTTTAATACTAGAACGATATGTCTAGGGTTTTGGATAAAGTGGTGGAAACTAGGGTTTTGGAAGGGAACGATGAGATGATGGTCGACGTAGGGGAGAAAGATTGTCCCCCGGCGGACCCTCCAGATAAGCAGGTTTCATGGGCAAAGCGGGTTGCAGGAAGTAACAGTGGTGGTATGCCAGTCCCTGACTTTATCATGGATGATAAGTTCGTTGAAAAGAGAGTCTTGAGTTATCTCGATGGTTTGGAAGGGGAGTCAGAGATCACGGTTGGAGGAGAAGTTCTTGATGCTATAAATGGCTTATGGAAGAAGTGCATGATAATTAAAGTGCTAGGGCGGGTTGTTCCTCTCATAATTCTGCCTAAACGTTTACGAGAGCTTTGGAAACTGAAGGGTAATATGAATGTGCTGGATTTACCCCGTAATTTTTTCATGGTTCGTTTCGATTATGAGGAAGAATACATGGGTGCGTTGACTGGAGGTCCATGGAAAGTGTTTGAGAGCTATTTGATGGTTAAGGGTTGGGCTCTAGAGTTTGATCCTTTACGGGATAAGATATTTACGACTCCCGTATGGATTCGTTTAATGGATATCCCACTAAAACTCTATCATAGAGTGATTTTAATGACTATAGCGAAGGGAATAGGCAGACCAATTAAGGTAGATATGACAACTGTTAATTTTGAGAGGGCTCAGTTTGCACGTGTGTGTGTGGACGTCAATTTGCGGGCTCCTTTAAAAGGAATTATTAAGATTAATGGCGAACGTTACTTTGTAGCGTATGAAGGGCTCAATAACATCTGTCCAAGATGTGGCTTATACGGGCATATGTTGAATGGGTGTTATAAGGCACCGAATGTGAACCTGGTGAAACCTAAAGAGGAGAGGATTTAGTCGACGGGAACCGTGACTATAATTGAGAATGACGGCTTTACTATAGTGGGAAGGAAAGGGTCTAGCCCTAGATCGACACTTGATAGAAACAAGACTAAAAAACCTAGTAACGGGAAAGATGACACTCTACATAAGAAGAGTGTGGTCGTGCCTCAGTTGAAGAACCAGACTGTAGTAGAGGTGGTTAATAGATTTGGGGCATTGGAGAAGATATCGGGTCCACATGAGAAGAGAAAAGAGAAAGTAGTTATGGAGGATAATAAAGAGAATGAAGCTCCTGTAGGGAATGTGAGTATAGGCGTGAATTTAAAACAAGACAAACTGAAATTTGAAGCTTCAGGCAGCCGTAAATCTGTGAAAGAAGGAGGACATCTAAAAGGGAATGGTATACGTAAACCACCAGAGAAGTTGGTAGCATGTAACTTCTCTAACAAGCCTAGTAAGGGCTTAGTGTTTGGTTTAAAAAAGGGATAATTGGAACGTCACAATTAGAGAAGAGATTGCGTGTGGAGAGTGGTACAATGGGTCAGCTAGGGGGAGTTTTTGAAGCGGAAAAAACTTTAGAGCAGGTGATTCAAGGGCTGGTCTCACCTATATTAATTCCGGCTAAAGAAGCGATTGAGGAAAGTGCTAGTAAGGCGATGGTTACGACTGAGACTCTGCCGATAGTTGCGGTAGAGCCTTCATCGGCATGACGTGTTGCCCCGGTAATTTGGTGTCTATTGGATTATTCTATGATGAATTTCATAATGTGGAATTACCAGGGGAAAATAAACCTACATTTCAAAGGTCGATTCGGTATATGTTGAAGCGGTTTAACACTAATATTATTGCAGTTTTTGAAACTCACGCAGGAGGGGAGAGTGCTAGTCGGATTTGTCGAGGGTTAGGTTTTGAGAATTCTTTTCGAGTTGACGCCATTGGTAAAAGTGGTGGTATTTGGTTATTATGGAGATCGGTTGTTGGGATGTTGTGGTCGAGAAATCATCTAATCAATATATCCACGCAAAAGTGAGTCAAGGTGAGGAGGTGACTCATTTAATTGTGGTATATGCAGCAGCGACCGCTAGTCGTAGAAGCAGTCTATGGGAGGAACTAAAGAACATAATCCGAACTATACATGATCTGGTTATAGTTGGTGGTGACTTTAACTCTATAGTACATGTTGATGAACGGATCAGGGGGAGTGGTAGATTGTCAGCTGAATCTATAGCCTTTGGCGAATGGATAAGTGACTCTCATATGATTGATATGGGATTCATTGGGAGTCGATACACATGGAGACGGGGCAGAACAGAGAGTACGTTTCTCGCGAAACGGCTAGATCATGTGTTGTGTTGTAGTCAAGCGAGGTTGAAGTGGCAAGAGGCAACAGTCACGCATCTCCCCTTCCTTGCTTTGGATCACACTCCTTTACGTGTGGAACTTAGTCCGCAAGGTACCCGAGATCCCTGATAGAGACCGTTTCGGTTCGAATCTGCGTGGATGTTATGCGATGGTTTCCGTGAACTTCTTTCTAATTCATGGAACCATACTGTTTCAACGCCGTTGGCTCTTTGACATATAGAAGAGGCTCTAAAGAGTTGGAACAAGGAAATATTTGGTCATGTTACGATGAAAAAAGCGAAGTTGATGAAGCAACTATCAAAAGTACAAACTGATTTGGCAGAGAATTCGAGAGATATATTAATACGAAGAGAGGCTGATTTAATTAAGGAGTTGGATATGGTTTCAGAGCAGGAAGAGATGCTTTGGTGTCAAAAATCGAGGGAAAAATGGATATCATATGGGGACAGAAATACAAAGTTTTTCCATACCTCAACTATTATTTGAAGAAGAAGGAATGCAATTGAGGCTCTCAAGAATGATGATGGAGTTTGGATTACGGAGAAGCAAGAATTGGAGAGTTTGGTCGTAGAGTACTATAGGCGACTTTACTCTCTAAGTGATGTTAATGAGGCTGTCCGACAATTACCACATGCGGGATTTAAAGAACTTAGTGAGGGGAAGCGCCGAATGTTAAATGCCCAGTTTACGGTTAATGATGTTGAGCAAGCAGTGAGGAGTATGAAAAGATTGAAAGCTCTAGGTCTTGATGGATTCCAGCCAATGTTCTATCAAGACTGTTGGGATGTAGTTGGTCCATCGGTTTCAAGGTTGGTGCTTGATTTCTTTTCTTCTGGCGATTTACCAGATGGGTTAAATGATGTGTTGGTGGCTTTGAATGGAAAAGTGGCGAAGCCGGAGAGTATCAAAAGCTTCCGACCAATAAGCTTATGCAATAAGTTATTTAAGATAATAACTAAGAAGCTTACGATGCGCCTACAGAGTGTTATTTCAACTCTCATAGGTCCTACTCAAGCTAGTTTTATCCCATGACGTTTGAGCACGGATAATATTGTAGTAGTGCAAGAGACGGTCCATTCTATGAGACAGAAAAAAGGGAAGAAAGGATGGATGTTGTTAAAGCTTGATCTAGAGAAAGCTTATGATCAGGTAAGATGGGACTTCCTAGAGGACTGTCTAGNGTGGCTTGTGACCTACCAGTTCAATGGCGGAATTGGATAAGGAAGTGTGTGGAGGGACCCTCGATGAGTGTACTATGGAACGGGGAGAAGACGGAGCCTTTTAAACCAGCTCGCGGTTTAAGACAAAGCGATCTGTTGTCACCATATTTGTTTGTAGTTTTTATGGAACGACTATGCCATATGATTGAGACTGAGATTGAGATGAACAGATTGAAACCGATTCCTTTGTCCAGAAATGGTCCATCTCTTTCACATATATGCTTCACATATGACCTCATTCTTTTCGCTGAAGCGTCTGTGGACCAAATTCGGATTATTCGAGATGTTTTGACACGTTTTTACATTGCCTTGGGTCAAAAGGTTAGTTTAGAGAAATCCAAGATTTTCTTTTCGAATAATGTCCATCGCGATTTGGAGAGGAGAATAAGTGAAGAAAGTGGGATCCAAGTAACACGTGATTTAGGCAAATACCTCGGGTTACCAATTCTTCACAAAAGAATTAACAAGGATACTTTCGGAGATGTGTATGAGAAGGTCTCTTCGCGACTAGCAGGTTGGAAACACCGTATGTTGAGTTTTGCGGGTAGAGTTACTTTAGTGAAATCAATGTTAGTATCCATTCCAACTCACACAATGAGTTCTATTGGTTTGCCATGCTCAACACTTGAGAAGCTGGATAAGTTAACGAGAAACTTCATTTGGGGTAGCTCTCCAGAGTGGCGAAGACAACACCTCATTAGTTGGGAGAAAGTATGTACTTCCAAGAGTGATGGTGGGCTAGGTCTTCGAAAAGCTTGAGATATGAACCTTGCTTTGTTGTCTAAATTTGGGTGGAGACTGATGCAGAACAAGGATAGACTTTGGGCTGATATACTACGAAGTAAATATCATGTTGGGGAAGTGCATGAGGATGGTTGGCTTGTTACGAAAGGTACTTGGTCTCCTCTTTGGAAAAGTGTAATGTTGGGTATGCGCAAGGTAGTTTTACCCTGTCTACGTTGGGTCATCGGAGATTGATGTACAACTTACTTTTGGAAGGACAAGTGGCTCCTAAACACACCGTTAATTGCATTGGTTAATGCTCATCTACCAATCAATGCTGCGAATCTTAAGGTTTGTGATCTCTGGAGAAATGGGATTGGTTGGTTGCGAGATGTGATCAACCCTTTTGTTGACCCGGAAGTGATTCTAAAGCTCTCAACATTGGTAGTTGATACATTGACGGGTTCACGGGATAGGTTTTCTTGGGGAGCAAGCAATGATGGCCAATTCTCGGTAGCCTCTGCTTACACATTTATCACAAACTCAGGTATGTCTCAGCCCAATATGAAGAGCCTATTTGATCGCATTTGGAGTATGATAGCCACTGAAAGAATTAGATGTTTCTTTTGGTTGGTTTCTAATCAAAGCCTCATGACTAACGTGGAGAGGAAGACAAAAAGACTATGTGAGTCTTCGTTGTGCCATATTTGTAAAGCCAGTGAGGAATCCATACTTCACATCTTACGGGATTGTCCAAGTATAGCTAGTATTTGGACTCGTATTGTGCCAAGATCTCGTCGGGCTGTTTTCTTTACGAAGCCTTTACTAAATTGGTTATTTACAAACTTGGGTGATGATACTTTAATCCATGATATGGGTTGGTCTTCTTTGTTTGCAATGACAGTTTGGTGGAGCTGAAAATGGCGGTGTGGTAACGTATTTGGAGAGGTTACTCCTTGTAGTGATAGAACTTGGTTTATCTTAGAAAAAGTACGAGAGGTATGGTTATCTCACTCTCACTCTCTAAACAAGGCCCCTAGCCGGGAGAGAGTGGAACGTTTGATTTCTTGGAAAGTATCGGAAACGGGCTGGCTTAAGTTAAACACGGATGGGGATTCCCATGGGAAACCAAAAGCAGCAACAACAAGTGAAGTGGTTCGAGATTCAGATGGTCAATGGTGCTCTGGATTTGCGGTCAATCTGGGTATTTGCTCAGCTCCTTTAGCGGAGCTATGGGGGCTGTACTATGGCTTGTTCGTAGCTTGGGAGAAAGGGGTGAGAAGGTTAGAGGTGGAGATTGATTCTGAGATGGTGGTGAAGATTCTTCAGTCAGGTATTGGGGAGATTCAACCACTAACATTCCTAGCATGATTGTGTTATGGCTTTCTATCGAAGAACTGGTTAGTTCGATTTACTTATGTTCACATGGAGGCTAATCGTCTTGCAGACGCCTTAGCCAACCATGCATTTACGTTACCTTTAGGTTTTCACTCATTTGAGTTTAGCCCAGAGTTTGTATCTTCTATTCTACTTGCGGATTTAAACGGCGTTGGAACCGCTAGACAAGTTATTTTGTAAGTGTTTTACTAAATTTATTCATCCAGGGAGAATTCTCCCTGACGCCTACGCCTACCAAAAAAAAAAAAAAAATTTTGTTTACATTTATTTTTCAACCATGTTATTTAGTTTTTATCTTTCATTAAACAGACCGGTACCGTTAGACCAAATTCTTATCTTTCATTAAACAGACCGGTACAGTTAGACCAAATTCTAATAAACAAAAAAATGCACTCATAAGTGCATGCATGATATACATAATAGTAACATGGGGCACGTATCCGTAAAACCCTGAAAATTACTCTAATTTTATAATATTTATTATTTTAATACATAAACTTTTCAATTTTCATTTAGTACATCAAGTTGTTGTGGCTATCATCTTAATACACGAACATTTTAACATCACTATTTTACATAAACTAATACGTTAACCATATTTACATAACTATTAAAATTTTCTCGTTTGATACATGAACTAAAAAATGTATAATTTGATAATTATGTTTTAAAATTCATTTTCACGTTAATAAAATGTTAAAATAAATTCTAAAATATGTAAAATAATTTTAATATATATCTATATTATATTGTTAAAAAAATTTCAAATTGAACATGCTCACTAATACTACTTAATTAATATTACTTATGAAACTACCATCATTGTTTTGAACACACCATCTCATTAGTTTTTGAAATTTTCGTTCAACTTGCGAAAAACTTTATAGTGACAAAAATAACATATTGTGTATGAGTCAAACAAAAACACTCAAAAGCTAAAGAAAAACATGTGTTTAGAAAAATTTTATTTTTTAATTTTTAAAATTTGATGTTGGCTTTGCTATACGATAAACGATAAAAATGGTATTATTGAAATTCTTGTATTGTTTTTATTTTCTTTTCCATCATTGTCATATAAATATGTATTTTTTCGCTAACATATTGATATTATATTGAAAAAACATTTGCAACAAAAAAAAGATTGAAAAAACCCCAGAAAAAACTCACTTGGGAATGGGAAAAATCTTTGCTAGCTACACGAAGTATGACCTAATATGCGAGAACACATCCAAAGTAACAAAATATGCATAATTCAGAGAGATGGATATTTCAATACTTTGGATGTGTTCTCGCATATTAGGTCATACTTCGTGTAGCTAGTATTTTTCCTTTTTTTTTTTATTACAGTTTAACCCCAAATTGACGGTTTCCGTTACTATTAGAAGGAATTGTAGTTTATGACATAAAATTGTTACTTGGCATGTGTAGTCATGTATAAACATTACTTTATGGTGTTTTTATGGATATTTTGATACTTTGGATGTGTTCTTACATATTATGTCATAGTTCGTGCAACTAGCAATGATTTTTCCTTAGGAATACATACCCACATTGGGTTACAAATCTCATTAAAAGATAATTTAACTAATCTGAAACCTACTTCTAATCTAAATAGGATACATCCCAAACTGGGATTAAGCATGCAGAAAAGGAAACACCTTCTGTATAATCAAATCCGATTCACATCCCTTTTTTGACGGTTGATAGCCATAGAGTGGGATAGCCGCATGGTTCTTACCTAGTTGTAGAGAACCCCTTGATAGGTCTAAAATTTAATTCCTAAAACTTTACTGTAGTGAACAAATCACTATAGCATATATAGGGTCGAATCCCACAATGACCAGAAAGCACACTTTCAGTTTTACATCGAATCAAGCTAGGACAATAAATAAGAGTTGTTTTGTAACTGCTTAGAAGCAAAAACTAAATAAGCGAAAGTAAATCAATAATAAAAAGCGTCGGTTATTAGGGATTTCCACACTTATTCAGGTTTAAAAGCCAAAGTTAATATGTATGATTGTTTTTTGGGTCAAAACAATCTTTCATAAAATTAAGATAAGGGAGAATAAAACTCCAAATTACAAAATTTTATAGCAAATGATAATTCCATAGAAATGGTTACATAATCAACATAAGCAATAGATGATGAAACCATAAAATGGATCAGGTTGCTGTAAACAAAAGCATAACCAGACTTAGTTATTAAGCCTATTTGAAAGTGCAGCAATCCAAGCATGCAAAATACATCTCGACATCGGAGGTTTCTCTTAATTATCTCCACTAAATGAGAGAAAAGTTCTCTAAAGAGCTTGACTTTAACTGATATATCCACTGGAAATTGACTAGCTATTACCCGAGATTGAATATGCTCCAAAACAATGATTCATTTTTCTTGAAATGAATAGATCGCCTTCCATGTTTACCCTACAAATCATACTTGACAAGATGAATAAAGGCTGGAGAAATGCTTTACCTGCATACAAACCAAACTTTTCAAGTAACATTTCAAAGAGTAATATAAGGATAGGAAGGACTCCATATAGGAGTAAGTTGATGAAGTGTACAACTCCATAAAGGAGTAATCAAGACAATAATTATCCAAAGTAGGAAGAGCAGAAGCAATGAAATCAATTGCAAAAGTGATGCAAAGGAAAGCATCTGCATATGAAACAAGGAAAAAACTCAGAGCTCTTTCTGGCGGTGAGTATTTTTCCAGATCCAGATTCATGTGACGACAAGAACCATATACAAGCGTACATGATGGTAAACGCGAGAGAACCGCACAAGACGGTAAAACCGAGATATACGCACAAGACGGTAAAAGAGAACTGACCGTACAAGACGGAAAAGGAGATGATGCTTGAGCAAGACTAAGCCCGGGTTGGTGAAGATGTCATAGATAAGATTTGACATATCCTCTTTCTTCTTGAAACGGAAGGACTTCCGAAGCGGCCTCATCGACCAGGGAGGTGACGAGCACACCAGCAGTAGTAGAAAAAAATTCCGACATCATCGATGGCGACAACGACCAAGACAGTCAAGGATGAAGCGTAGACTTGAAAACAAACCATTGAAGAAAGCGATGAAATAGACAAGCACAAGAAGAGGAAGACGAAGAGCATACCAACGGAGGCGACACCGATGGGAAATGCCACAATGCCTTCGGTGGTTGATCTTGACATATCGACTCCCGTCAAGTCATCATCATTTTCTATCACAGGAGCAGTCCGATCTCCCCCGTGATCGGAAGTAGACGACAGACCGGCTTGATATGAGCTTCTGAGTAAAGTTAGGGCTCTCACCTCACTCTCCGGAAGGATCGCATATTCGTGACCCACCTCGGCCGATTAATGGAAATGTATATAGACGACATGCTGGTGAAATCCCTGCTCGCCGAAGACCACATTCAGCATTTTTAGGATTGCTTTGGAATACTCAAAAAGTACACCATAAATCTCAACCCATCGAAATGCACGTTCGGGGTCACTTCGGCGAATTTCTCGGTTACGTGGTCACCAAGCGAGGCATCAAAGAAAATCCGAACCAAATAACAGCCCTCATCGACTTACCCTCCCCCAAAACTCCCAAAGAAGTCCAATGCCTCATCAGTCGCATTGCCGCTCTCAATCGATTCATCTCTCGCTCGACCGACCGCTGTCTACCCTTCTACTAGTTTCTCAAAGGAAACAAACGATTTGAGTGGGATAACGAGTGCGAAAAAGCATTCCAAAAACCGAAGTCTTACCTCTCGCAACCACCCATCTTAGCTAAACGAGACAAAGGGGAAACACTCCTCCTTTACATCTTGGTATCCCCGGCTGCGGTGAGTGGCGTCCTTGTTAATGAAGACCACAACGAGCAACACCCAATATTCTACATTAGTAAAACCCTAACAAAAGCTGAACTCAACTACCCAATCATGGTCGTCACGACCGTGCGAAAGCTACGACCGTATTTCTAGTCTCACTCAATCGCCATCCTAACAACCTACCCCATCCGCGCCATCCTGCACAGCCCAACGATGTCCAACGAATAATCAAATGGGCCATCAAGCTTAGCGAGTATGATATTGAATATCGCGGACAAACAAGCGCCAAGAGTAAAGCATTGACTGATTTCATCATGGAGATACCGCCCGAGCTTCTGAATAACAAAGTAAAAACCAAAACCTGGAGGTTATACGTCAATGGATCCTCCTGTCGCCAAGGCGTTGGCATTGGCATCCAACTTGAGTCACCAACAGGTGAAGTCCTAGAGCAATCTTTTTGCCTCGGCTTTACCGCGTCCAACTACGAAGCAGAATACAAAGCCTTAATTGTCGGCCTACGCCTTACGAAGGGCCTCAGTGCCAAACTAATTCATGCCTTATGCGACTCCCAATTGGTTGCCAATAATTTCAATGGAGAATACGATGCAAAGAATAAACGGATGGACAAATACCTCGCAATACTCAAAAAGATCGCATCACAATTCACGTTTGTCAAATCACAAAAATCCCAAGAGCAGATAACCAAACTGCCGATGCATTAGCCGAAATCACCTCGGGCCCAAAAGAGCAGAGACATATTACTGTCAAAGTCATCGCACGGCCAAGCATACACCCAGACATCTTCGTAGCGATCAACGAGAACCAAAACACACCCATGGATACCATAGAAACTGGCATGACCAACTGGCTAACCAAAATCATCAACTACTTACTCATGGGCGTAATTTAAAGCGATAAATGGAAGGCACGTCTCTCATGGCGCGTAGTGAAAATTACACCATAAGCGACCAAGGATTATACCGGAAAGGCGCACACATAATACTATTAACTTGTGTTAACAAAGACGAAGCAACCATGGTCATGGCCGAAGCTCATGACAGCGACAACGGATACCATCCAGGGAGACGATCTCTTGCCCTATGAATCATACGAAACGGGCATTATTGGCCCACTATGACCACCAACTTCCATGATTACACCAAAAGCTACGAATAATATCAATGGTACGCACCACTCAACCACGCACCCACATAGCTGCTCAGATCAGCGGTCACTCCATATCCGTTCTTTCATTGGGGGATGGACGTAGTCGGCCCCTTCCCCATATAAAGGAAAAACAGATACTTGTTCGTTATGACCGACTACTTCACCAAATGAGTTGATGCCGAAGCTTATTACAAGATACCAGCCGACGAGGTTTAGAGCTTTTTCTGGAGAAATTCATCTACCGACACGGATTGCCATACAAAATCTTCACAAACAACGGCACGAATTTCTCCTCCAAGGTCTTCGTTAACTTCTGCGCGCTTTGGAAGATAACTTTGAACCAAAACACACCTCGTTGCCCTTAAAGCAACGGACAGGCCAAGGCTATAAACAAATCAATCGTAGACGGCCGGAAGAAGCGCCTTGAAGGGAAAAAGGACTTTGGGCAGATGAACTCGACGAAAACCTATGGTCCTATCGAACTACACCTCAGCAATAAAATAGTGATTGGCCCAACGTGAGGCATCTGCATCCTCTAGAAAAGCTTCAACGTTGGGATGAGAGAATTTCATGGTGATTGGCCCAACGCGAGGTCCAAGGTCAGAAGATCGGGGAATCTCGGTAGAAACAGCTATGGCATCCGTAACCACCATGGTCACCTTGGTTAGATCAATGATCGGTGCAGTCTCGATTGTAGAGAGCAGCTTCGACGATCCACCAATCTTGAGGGGCGATTGCTCCAAAAAAGGCTAGAATCCGACACCTTTTTTTCTTGTCAACGTAAACCATGAGTTCTTTACCTTTTTCTTTTGCATAAGGAGCACGAGTTATGGAAGGAAGAGGAGACAATCTCTGAGGTGCACTATGTATGTTGGGTACCTCGCTCGAGGGTGCTCAAGTGGTATTTACGTTAGCCTTACTCATTGACATCTGTTGCTAAACGCAGACATTCGCTTTCCATAGTAGGTGGTTGCGATGACGTTATGACAGCTCTGCTCGCTGATGTCCGTTGATCAGTTCGCATAGGAGTTTTCTCTAACGAGAGCACAACTCGTTTAAGTTCAGCTGTATAGTCCACATTTCTCCTTGGCCGAACGGCACCACGTCTCATTGTCTCCCCTTTCCTATTAATACAAGCTAAATCGAGATCCCACGGAGCAGCCGCTACCTTTGATCTTATCTTACAAACCTTCTCTGGAGTAAATTCCTTCCAAGGAATCACCTCGATCTCTTCAAAACAATGTAGGCTCTCGGACAGACTTGGAGAAGGGTCAGTTATAGGAACAACGGGGTATGCAAACAAAACAGACATGTTAGGATCACGACGTTTCCAATTAAAACATGATTATCCTATCACGCTCTACCCATGCTCTATGACCAACGTGACGACAGGGAACATATTGGATCTGGAAGAGATTAGAGGTTGGCTTTCACAAAGAAATACCGTTTTTTTCTACTTGTTAACCTTGCTCGGGGGATTCGACAACAACTTATACTTGGGATCTAGGCGGATGTAATAGAAGCCAATATGAAAACTGACTCCTGCTATGGTTTTGTTGAGAATATCGAACGTTGTCATCATCTTGAACATGTTGATATCAAGGGTTAGATCCACCTCGGCAGCCTACATAAGAACAATGACGATGGTTCAGACTCTGCCGGGTGTTAGTTGAGATAAGGTGATGTTACGTTGTGCGCAGTATGCCAGCAAGAGATTTGGTAGGGGAAACCACAGTCGTTCATGATCGAAGTACTCCTCAAAAACGGAGAAGTACCCAGGCGGCGCCTCCCATGAGCTCTCCATCGGTGACGGAACCTTAAAATCACCCATCCCACATAGTCATATTCGAGAAAGAAGTGCCACAACGCCTTTGGTGATTGATCTTGACGGTCCGAACCCCATCAAGTCATCATTATTGTCTATCAAAAGACTAGTCTGGTCCGTGAAAAAAAAAGAAGACCAGTCTGGTCTCCTCCATGATCGGAAGTAGACGACAGACCGACTTGAGATGAGCCTCCGACTAAAGTTAAGGTCTTGCCTTACTCTCCAATAGGATCGAGATGCCATGAGTGTGGCTTTCAAACCTTGACACTCTTTGGCTTTTTGTAAGTTAAGTTTTTATGAATGTATGGTTCAGTTGTCGAGACAAAATTACGAGCTAAATTTGCAAGATTCAGCTTGCCATTTGGCACTTGGTACTCAATTGGGAGAAGTGTCATATCATGGTGACCAATGGAATTTTGTTAGGACACAAAAATCTATGAGAAAGGTATTGAGGTAGATAGAGCTAAGATTGAGGTGATGACTAACTTGCAGGCACCCAAGTCTGTAAAAGATATTCATAAATTTTTAAGACAAACAGGTTTCTACAGGAGGTTCATTCAAGACTTCTCAAAGATTGCTAGGCCTCTCACTAAACTGTTATGCAAGGAAGTCAAATTTGAATGGCATGATGAATGCCAAAGCTCTTTTCTCGCGATCAAGGGAGCGCTTGTTAGTGCTCCAATAGTTCAACCACCATACTAGGATTTGCCTTTTGTGGTCATATGTGATGCCAACGATTATGCAGTTGGTGAAGTTCTTGGACAGCAAAAGGACAAAAACTTCATGTTATCTATTATGCCTCAAGAATACTAGATGGAGCTTAATGCAATTATGCCATAACTGAGAAGAAATTGCTAGAATTAGTCTTTGCATTTGGGAAGTTCAGATCCTATCTAGTAGGATCCAAAGTAGTAGTCCATATCGATCATGTGGCTTTGAGGTATCTCCTGAACCTAGATTACTACGTTGGATTTTTCTTTTACAGGAATTTGACTTGGAGATCAA
>OVBE01008725.1:1532-16840 GCA_900406425.1 Iberis pinnata | reverse complement strand
TTAGGAATTGATAGTGTAGGGAAACACAATTCTCACTCACTCCCTCAAAAAATCATCACTGTCAACCGCCTCGGGGCCAATGGTCTGATTATTCTTTCTATGGATCGGCTGTTGGCACCCGAAGTTTATGAAACATGGTCTCGGAAGGCCTGCTAGGTATGCTCGCGTCTTCGTTCCTTTCTCCTATTGCAATTGTGTAAGTGCTAACTCGGCTAACGTATGGTGGCAGTCTTTGGCGAAGACCAATGAGCTTGTCGCTTTTTATGAAAACAAACTCCAGTCTATGTCCGGGAATAAGGACAAGCTGGTGGAGCTATTGAAGCTGTTCGATAAGTACAAGCAACGCCTGCCAAGGAGCGACTGAAGCTGAACAAGCAAGAGGAAGTGGTCAAACAGCTGACAACGCAGGTAGCTCCTCTGAAGAAAATGCTAAGTGAGACTGCGACATCTGCCACCAATGACCTTGCTGCTTTGAGGGCTGAGCTAAACAACATGTATGTGGTTGTCGTGATGGAGCTTCTCATTCAGCAAGTGATCCAGGAGAAAATGAGTGCCGACTTCTTCGAGCTGCGAGAGTCTTATTGTGCTCTCGAGAAGTTGCATGAGGGCGAGATGAAAAGGCTCCGACTCTCCCAAGTTTTGCAAGTCACACTAGCGCGGCGAGAGACTTAGGTTGAGTGTGCAACTAAGCTCTAGAAGCTTCAGCATCACGTAGAGGACCAGAACAAGGCTGATCCCATCATTCAGGAGTACGCCCAGGCTATGGGAACTCTGGACTGTGTACAGTTCATAGTTGGAGAGGGTGGTTCTCTGCCACCTGAGATTATGGCGAAGCTCGAGGCAGATGTGGCGGAGCTCAAGGTGCAGTACAATGCTATAGACATAACTGATGTAACACATGAGGACTTCGTTTTCCGACCTCCATTCAACGAGCATGGTTCGAATTTGATTCAATCTGTTCCGGGGAGTTCGGAAGCTTCTGCCGCAGTCCAGCCCGCTACTCTAGCAACACTACTCCAGCAACGCCGATGGTCTAGATGTACCTTTGCAACAACTTTCACGGTTTTCTTAGGATTGGGGTCGGCTTGTTTTGTACCTCTTGTGTTCCTTTGGGGTAGCTGTCGTGTTTTTCTTAGGATTTGGGTATGTCTTGTGTGTCGGCGGTTGTGCTTTTATTTTCAAAGAATATATGTTTCCATATTTGCGCATCTGTTAGGTCGTTGTTGTTGCTTTTACAACTTTTGTAAGACTTGTGTCTTTTGATTATGGAAATATAGCTATAGCTCGACACATTTTGAGTAACATTTTGTTCGTCGACTTATGTTTTAACAAGCACGTTGGTCATGAGAAAAAGCTTTAATTTCACATTTTTGTTTGCCCGGAGTTCGGTTGCTTACTTTCACTTAGTTAGAATATGCAGATGTTATAAGTGGATATTTCTTTAATTCTTGTGCGAACTCAAAGACCACTCGATCAAAATCCCAAAGGAGATGACCATTGTAGTTTCACCAATATTCTCAGTTGGAGTATACGAGTCGGAACTCGGCTTTTGGGGTGAGACTTATGCTCAGACGTTGTAACTTTGCACACATCCAATACTCGACTTTAGGAGTACATGAGTTGGAGCTCGGCTTTTTGTTAAAATAGAGACTTCAGCTTGAACTTTGTGACTTTGCACGTGTTCAGTACTCATCTTTAGGAGTACGCGAGGCAGACCTCAGCTTTGTTGAAGGTCTTTGTTGCCAAGGCCAGAAAACTTTGATCTCACCGACATCCCCGTCTTTGCGCAGGGTATGTGCGAGTTACAGCTCGACTATAGTTTGTAGTTTTTAGGGGTTTGCAAAGGTGTAGTTGGTACAATTGTACATGTGAATACTGTAAAAGGTGACAAGATTGACTCAGAGATCGATGTATGATTGGAAAAATAATTTTATTAAGTGAATAGCTGCACCCAGTGGGTTGCCTACGTACCCTGAAAACAGGGATCAAGCCAGGTCGTAGTTCACGGTACAAAGGAACCTAAGACTAGAATCTCTTAAGTTTGGTAGCATTCCAAGAGTTCGGGATCGGCGTTCCATCCGTAACTTTCAGCTTGTATACTCCCGGTTTGACTATCTTGGACACTTCATATGGGCTTTCCCACCGAGCTTCCAGTTTACCAGCATTCTCTTATGCAGTATTCGCGTAGGTCATTCGCAAGACCAAGTCTCCTTCTTCAAATCGTCTCTGCTTGACTCCTTTGTTATAGTATCGTTTTGTGGTTTGCTGATAGGCATGTATCCGATAGAGTGCTCTGTCTCGGACCTCCTCTACGTCGTCGAGTGAGTCGAGAAGCATGACGTCGTTAACAGCTTCACTCTCTCGCAAATTTTTTGGTGTAAGCTGAATACGGCTGCTTTGGATGGTGCTAAAGCTTCGATTCTGTGGGCCAAGGAGAACGATGTCTGATTGGTAGACTACCAAGGTGTAGTTCGGTAGGACCACAAGACTCCGTCTAGCTCGTCCACCCAACATCCCTTTTTGGAATCAAGTCTTTTCTTTAGTCCGTTGATTATAGATTTGTTAATGGCCTCGGCCTGCCCATTTGCCTGCGGGTACCTCGGCGTGGAATGGTCCAACCGGATGTTCCACCTGTAACATGAGCAATAAGTAGGTAGTTAGTAAAAATCGACGTATGTGTCGGGGTTGCGGCTGATTTTCCGTCCACCTATCGCAAAAAGTCTGTACTTTTTTTGCACAGAAGTTAGTGCCGTTATCCGTCATGATTTCGTATAGGATGCCATGTCGGCAGATTATGTTTTTCCATATGAAGTCATGTACATGCAACACTCATAGAGAATGCGGGTCGCTAATGACCCTGTGCATAGGGATCATCTTGCCGATCTAAGAGTATGTGGTATTTAGACACGAAACCTGTTTTGCTTTGACCGTTGTGTACAATTCGGCTTCTACCCACTTGGTGAAGTTTTCAGTCATTACCAGCAAGAATTTGTGCTTGTTTGTTCCGACTGGAAAAGTTCCAACGACATCCATCCCCTACTTCATGAATTGATAGGGTTTTGCTGAGGCATTTAGTGGTTTGGTGGGTGTGTGGTTAGTTGGTCCATGTCGTTGGCACATCTCGCATCGCTTGGAAAACTCTTGGCTATCATGCAACATCGTTGGCCAGTAGTGTCCGTGCTTTTTTATACGTAATGCCAGGTAGCGTCCGCTAGAGTGGCTTCCGCCTCCATTAATGCATTTCGGACGCAGAACGTTTGTAGAGTTGTCCATCTATGATGGTGTATCTTGATGCTTTAACTCGAAGCCGTCGTGCTGCTCATTTTTCTTCGCGCATCGTTCCTGTAAGAATATGCTATTTTATCTCGGCTTGCTAGTTATGTGGGATTTGTTGGTCTTGCTCTTGTTCGATGGAAACTAAATTGTCGATGGCATTAGCCATCATAGTGGTGATACTTGGTGAAGTTAAATATTCCATCGGAATGGTTCTCTTTAGTTCCAACAAGTTGGTGGAAGCCATGTTGGCTAACATGTCGGCAAACTTGTTCTCGCGTCGTGGAATTTTGGTGAGCTCGAAATTCTCAAAATTTCTTGCCATCTCTTGGACCATTTGGTGATATTATAGCATCATGCTGTTCTTCATGGCATATTCTCCGCTGAACTGGCTGGTGACGAGCTGGGAGTCGCAGAAAGCGTGTATGCGTGAAGAGCCAAGGTTCTTTGCAAGTCGTAGTCTTGCTAACAATGCTTCATACTCTGCCTCATTGTTGGATGCTTCGAATTTGATCCTGAAAGCTTGTTCATGTACTTCGCCAGTTGGTGATTCCAGCCTGACGCCTACGCCTGATCCTTGTTTTCTTCGTGATCCGTCAACGTAAAGATTCCATACATTTGGTGGCGATGCGATATGTGACTCAGGTGGTATTTCTGCAATGAAATATGCACGAACCTGGGACTTCGAACATGTTCGATTCCGATATTCCACGTCGTATTCGCTAAGCTCAACTGCCATTTGGTCAACCTTCCAGATTGGTTTGGGCTATGAAGGATAGTGCGTAGTGGCTGGTTGTTGAGCATGACAACAGTATATGACTGGAAGTAAGGTCGTAGCTTTCGAGCTGCAGATACTACTGCCAATGCTATCTTTACGATGGGTGGGTATCGCGTCTCGGCATCATTGAGCGATTTGCTCACGTAAAAGATCGGTTTCTGCTCTCCTTATCTTTCCTTCACAAGGACGCCACTGACTGCTGCCTCGGAGACTGCGACGTATAGGTAGAGGATCTCGTCGTCCTCTGGCTTGGCCAGTACAGGTGGTGTAGTTAAGTATGCTTTGAGCTCATCGAACGCGATCTGGCACTTTGCATCCCACTCGAAACACTTGTTCCCTTTGAGGATTTGGTAGAATGGTAAGCTTTTATCGGTGGACCGGGAGATGAACTTGTTCAGCGCGGCAATGCAACCTGTGAGATTATGTACTTCCTTCTTTGTTCTTGGTGCCAGTAAGTTGAGGATGGCTCCGATTTTTTTGGGGTTTGCTTTGATCCCTCTCTTTGTTACGATGTACCCTAAGAATTCACCAGATGTGACTCTGAATTTACACTTGGCTGGATTCAGCTTCATTCCGTAAAGGTTCATTGTTTCAAAGCATTTTTCCAAGTGGTTGATGTGATCGCTGGCCTTGGCGGATTTAACGAGCATATCGTCGATATAGACTTCCATAGACCTGTCGATCTCACCAGCGAACATTTTGTTCACTAGGCGTTGGTACGTTGCTCCTGCATTTTTTAGCCCAAAGGGCATTACCTTGTAGCAATAGATTCTTCTGTCCGTGATAAAGGAGGTTTCTTCCGATCTGCTTGATGCATCATGATTTGATTGTACCCTGAAAAGGCATCCGTAAAAGTTAAGAACTTGTTGCCTGTCGTAGCTTCCACTAGTCTATCTATGTGAGGTAAGGGGAAACTGTCTTTGGGACACGCCTTATTAAGGTCGGTGAAGTCGATGTACACGCGCCACTTGCCATTCTTCTTTTTAACGACGACAGGAATTGCCAGCCATTCCGGTTACTTCACCTCCGCAATAGAGCCGGTTTTCAAGAGTTTCTCTACCTCGTCATTAACTGCTTGAGAACGTTCTGTTCCGAGCTTGCTGCGCTTCTGTTTTATTAGTCTGTAGCTCGGGTCCACGTTTAGCTCATGGTAGGTGATCGATGGGTTAATACCCTTTATGTCGTCCATGGTCTAAGCGAAAGTTCCGACGTTCTCCTTTAGTAGTTTTTATTAGCTCAGTTTTAATGGTCTCGTCCAGCTCCTTCCCGATTCCTGTAGTTCGGTTCGGATGTTCAGCATAAATACTAACTTGTTCAACTTTGTCGAGTTCTGGTGTAGAATTTTAGATCGGCAATGGGCTTGTGGTTTTATCTGATACATGTAAGGTTCCTGTCCGATGTTCTGTTAAAAAGCAAGTTCGAGCTACACGTTGATTTCCTCTAATCGTCCATGTTCCTCTATCCGTCGGGAATTTGACGCACTGATGGTAGGTTGACACCGCTACCTTCATAGAGTAAAGCCATGGCGTGCCTAAGATTACATTGAATGCCGAGTCCTGTTCCATAACAACAAATTTGACCATTTGGGTGGACCCTTCGGCCTGAACAGGTAACTTAACCGTTCAGGTAGAAGAAACAGTTTCACCGCTGAAACCTGTGAGTGTTCTGCTGCCGTCCTTGATCCAGTCGGCACTGATTCCCATGTTGTCTACAGTTCTTTTAAAAATGATGTCCACCGAGCTACCCGTGTCGATGAGTATTCTAGCTACCTCTGTGTTCGCAATGACCAGCTCGATAGCTAGAAAGTCATTATGAGGTTAACTTAAACCTTTAAGGTCAGCATCTCGGAATTCGAGTGGCGAAGAGGTCGGCTCTATGTTGGTTCGTTCCTTTTGTGCAGTGACAGCTCGTCGTTCGGAGTTTTGGATAGATCGCACGGAGTCATTGCATGAGACTAATCCGCCCATAATCACGTTGACTCGCCTTCTAAGCAGTGAACTTTCCGTAGCTCGATCATCTGGACTGCGATCTCGCGTTCGAGTGGGAGGTTCCATGTCATCGCTGGTATGTGAGCCCTTTTCTCGAACTGTGCTGACCTGGTGGGCCTTATCCTTGGTGGACGAATTTTGCCGCGTGTTTCCACCTTGTCGTCGGTCGTTGTTCCGGCTTCTGCTAGTATTAATCTCGTCGTCCTGGAACTTCTTCAGTAGGAGAGCCTACAGATGACGGCAGTCCGTGGTTTTGTGTCCGGTTCGTTTGTGGAAGTCGCAATACGCCTCTGGATCATTATCGGAAGGTGGGAGCTAGTCGGCACTTTTCTCACTATCTGTGATTGCATAAGTGGCGCATCCCCGCCTGTCCCTTGAATAGTGTTGCCTCGGTTCTCGGGGGACTTCCTTTTTATCTCGGTTAGGTCTTGTGCCGTGGTGCCTTTTGGACATCGTGGCATGCTCCTCCTCTATCTCGATAAATTTGTTGGCTCGATGAAGTGTGTCCTCTAGAGTTTGTGGAGGGTTAATGAGTAGCTCGTCCTTGAACCTTGATTTGAACCATAGTTCTTTTCGCAGTTCGGCGATTGCCCCTTCGTCGTTGATCACGATACAAGCTACGACTCTTTTGAATCTGCCAATGAAATCTTTCAGGGACTCGTCTTCCTGCTGGGACAGTGTCCATAAGTCAGTTGTTGAAGCTTTCTTCGCGATGTACATGGAGTAGTGTTTGATGAACACGGTTGAAAGTTGTTGAAACGTGTTGATGGTTCCAGGCTCCAGACGGGAGAACCAATCCAACGCCAAACCTAACAAGTTTTCAACAAAAATTTGACACAGACCTGCATCTCGTTCTTCGGGCGAGAATTGAGCTCGCGCCATAGCGATTGTGAAGGCTGTCAAGTATTGAACCGGGTCACTTTTGCCGTCGTATCCTGTGAACTTGATTTTAGCGGAGTGCCGAACCGAGACGTTGGTAACCCTCCTAGAAAACGGGGTTCGTTGTGTCTCTTTGATGGCACGAAGGATATCGGGGGCCGAGCTGGTGGCCTGGTGTACCTGCGAACTCATGATCTTCAACTATTCGTGGATGTTCCGCATCTCGGTATCCTCGGTTGTGCTCCTAAACCTGGTCGCGTTTGTGTAGTCTGACCGACCTTGATTTCCATCCATCTTGGGAGTTTGGTGAGATGCTCCGAACATATTCTGGTTAATTGTGCGTGCATCCCTCTCTTCAGTGGACATAATGATGCCTTCCAGCTGTGCTCTTAGGGTCTGGGATTCTGCTCTCAGCTTAGCGGTTTCTGTCTTTTGCTCTTTTATCTGGTTTAGTAGGTCTTGCATGGATTTCCGGGGTCTCTTCCTCGTGGTCAGATCCCGTCCTTTCGGCATGATCGTCTTTGTTTGCTACATCGATGGTAGATCCATCTGGTCCTTTTTCAACTGATCCCGTGGTCATTGCTTCTGGTTGATTATTCCTGCAAAGATAAATCACGAAATCGTCTAGCTAGTCCCCACAGTCGGCGCCAATTGTTGAATCAAGACTTAGCAAATAGGTTTGAATCTTTGATCTTGTGGGTAAAAGCTATGAAGAATTTCATACATCTCTTAGAAATAATTACATGGGTATTTATAGTGAAAATACATGCTTAAAACCCTAATTACATTGATTTACCCTAATGAGCCTCGAGCTGGAAGGCCCAGCTCGTCAGATCGGCCCACCTGGATTATGCTCTCCTAAGCCTCTTTCTTCCCTGGGTGTCGGTGTCCACCTGGGCCTTAAGTCGAATTGGGCTTTTTGGGTATGTGCTACACCTGGTATCAACAGATTCTAATGATTTTTCACATTCAAAAAGAATCACAATTTCATTGACATTAGAATTCCACTACGAAAATGGTAGTGTTGAAGATATTTTAGAACAACAAATTTAATATTCAATAATTTCATATAACCAAGATCACCTACTAAAAAAGCGGTTGAATCTTTGGGGAGAAAATATTCGATAACTAGAAGGATGAAACAAAAATGTTTCTTATTTGCCTTAAAGAATTTGATGAAGAAAAACTTATTCCAAAGTTATCATGTAGCCATATATATGATGAAAAATGTTTACTTTCATGGGTTATGTTTGGCAATGAATGTCCATGTTGTAGGTTTAAATTAATATGATAGTTATTTGTATTATTTATCCACTATATGCATTTCATAAATGAATAATAGTTTATAAAATATGTTTCATCTTTTTAAATTATAAATATTAATAAAACTTTAAACTGATTTCACGTATAATTTATTTATCATTGCATGTAACTACATTGTTATCCTCAACAACAATTAGATATTAAACATTATTTATTTTCAAATAAAAAACTACACACTTATTAGTTTGTAACTATGCAAAAGATTGCTTCTACTTTCTCATTTCTTCTTTTTTTGGTGTTCTCATGATGTAATCAAATCAAATATTATCTAAACACATAAATATAACAGTGAATAGAAATAGTCTATTAGCATCGTTGCACTCTACATTGTTCTGTAAGATCATAAAATCTATGATAACAAAATAACACTACATAAAAAGAGTAACAACCCTACAAGTTTTTTTTAAATCATAGTTGTTATAATAATTGATAACACACAATTCAACCGAATGTATTCTAAATTGTGTTATTTTTGTACACAATACATTGAAATATTTTTTAAAAATTCTTTTAAATAAAAGAGTTCTCGCGCAGCAGTTTTCCTAATATATAATAATAAAATACATAATACAAACGACGACACCAAAAATCAGTACTTTTTTTGAGAAAACCGAGGACAAGTACTTTAAAAAAAAAAAGGTTTTATTATTATAGAACCAAATGTAGCTCAATTACATCTCCAGCCCAAACACCAAAACAAACTTACAATTTTCTAAAACCCAGAATAGGCTTCAGGGTCCAACAGGTCCGCTACCAGAGAAACCCTAAAATCCCAGAAAGAACTAAGAGAACCTTAGCTCTATTCCGCCGCCGACAGAGCTGCGGTGGCTCGGCGACGGAGCACTGAGGCGGATCTGCCACAAACCGCCCACGCTGGAATTGGTGGAAAAGAGGAGGAGGAAGCTGATATGGCGACGTCACGACCGTAAAGGAGAGCCACGGTTAGGTTTCTGGCGCCTTGGGAACATGCGTTCTCGCCGACGGGATGGAGGGGAAGCTGCTCACGACGGTCATAGTTCCCGCATGAATGCCGATCATATAGAACCTTTTACCTTTCGCCGAGAACACCCTAGCCGCCTTGAGATCCGGACTTCCTCGCCGCGCCGACCTCCGTGTATCCTCGCCGCTAGCTAATTGGCCGGGAAGCAAAGCCGAGGAAACATCTTCACTTAACCACCGGGACCATCGTAAGTTTACAGGAAAAAGAAAAAGAGGAAGCTTGTGGCGGTGAAGAACGGTGATGGTTTTGGGCGAGCTCGCCAGCGTTGGCTCTCACCGGCGAGCCCGGAGGTCGCGGGGCACGAAGAGGCGGCTTGTGAACCGCGGTTGAGTCTCGCCACCAACTTCCTCTCCACAGGTCTCCTGGTTCTAGATCTGGATCTAGAAAAAAAAAGAGAGTCGAGAGAGAGAAATCAGAGGAGAGAGAGAATTTGCGAACTAAATGAAAAATCGAGGACAAGTACTTTCTTAAGCGAACCATAAATCCATTTTAGAAACACGATCATTAAGCTTGTAAAATTGATCGAGCAATGATTCAATCGCCAATTGGTTGTTTCCGGCAATTTCTGCATTCTCTAAACTCATCATTTCTTCCCCAACTATCTCATCCCGTCACTTCCACCTATGAGTTTTTCATGTCTAGGCGTACATAAAACATGTAACAACTAACGTTGTCGAACAAAAAAAAACATATCACTAAAAACATCTTTCAGAGTTTTAAAATTGTCCTAAGAAGAAAACATGATTTTGTGGATTTCTGCAGGAAAAATGTGATTATGTGATTTTATTGCAAAAATCTGATTTTGTGGTTTGGGCATAAATATTGTAACATTACAATATTTTTTTTTAACACTGTGACTTTACAATATTGGTAAGAAAAAAAGTGATTTTGTCGTTTTATGAGAAAAATGTGTTTTTAAGATTTTAATTATGTAATATTTTTTTTTAAACCATTAGAGTGACTACTAATTTTTTAAATACATAAAAATAGGGGAGAATTATCTAAAAATGTTTTTCCTATGTTTGTAGAATTAAAACTTTTGTTACGCAAGTTTGTAAAATTAAACTTTTATCAAAATTTAAGTCTCTTTTACCTTTAATAATTTTTAAAACAATTTTGTAAAAAAATTTCATTATTTAGATGAAATGACCGTTCTAGTTTTGAATGATCGTTCAAGAAACATACGTAATTTCTGGGGAATATATGGAACGACCATTCCACTATCGAACGATCATTCCATCTATTGCCCAGAAATTACGTCTTTTTCTGGAACGATCATTCTACATTGGAATGACCGTTCTGTGTTTTTACTTTTAAAATTTTTCTTTATTTCTGTTTTATTTCAATTTAGAATCGGTTATATAAACCAAAAATCATTTAATTTGTCCACTTCTTCTTCTTCCCAAGAATTTATCTTTTAAAAAATCCTAGTTTTTTCCTCTCAACCTGTCACTCAAATCTTTCATAACTTTCTTGGTTCTTACCAGATTTCAGTGATTTTAGGCTCTATTTCAATCAAATCCTACTCTTTTGATCATCACCACTACGTTTAAATGTCACACAAACACATCACATTCTTTTTTCTGAAAAAATCCAAACAAATGTTTAACTTGACGATCATTTGTGACAATTACTGATGGAAATTATAAGTGATCAACCAACCCCAAAAGGGGAGTAACTGATTTCCAAATCGGTCATACCCAAATCCATATTTAAGTCTTCTACAACCATTTTCTTCATCTCTTACAAAGTAGAATTAGATTTAAAACCAATTAGTCTACCACTTTTCTCCTTATCAATGATGAATCTCCAATAATTATTGTCAAACAATCTCCATATACCACAAATCACATTATGTGTATCATATTTTCCTGCCAAATAACAATCAAGATTAGTTTGGTCATTAAAAGATATTTCACATTCTACATATATACTAGATATTCCATAATATTTTTCAAATAGCATAGAAAATTTTATTCCATAATTATGTGTTTTAAACGTGTATATTCTAGAATTCATATTCTATACTGCGTATTTTTGTATTTTAGAAAATATATTCCAAAATAAGTGGATACAATATAAAATCTATTCGAGAACACATCATATTCTAGAATAGTTTTTCTAGAAAAGTTTATATTATAGAATAGATTTTCCAGAACATGCCATATTATAGAATTCTAGAATAGATTTTTCAGAACACGTCATATTCTAGAATAGGATTTTCAGAAGAAGTCATATTCTAGAATATATTTTCCAAAAGACTTCATCTTTCTAAAATCACAAATCAATTAACTCAAACATTAATTTCGTTTTTTCATAAAAATCACTAGAATTTAAGAGATCATCTCAAAAACTACCATAAGAAAAAATAACAATCCAGAATATTTTTTATCTGATAGGTAAACAAATAAGAGGTAGATTATGTGATAAGAAACTAAACAATGTCACCTTTAAATATCAAAACATTAACAAAAGAGATGAAAAAACGAATTTGCACATATATGAACTTACCTTATATGTCAACTTTAATAACTACTTGATGTTTTTCTTTGTGGATTCTGATAAATATTTAGAGAAACTTAGATATGAAAGGAGAAAAAAATAAATACAGAGAAAGAAAAGAAACGTTATTTAAATTTTGTAGATAATTAAATATATTTTATAAGAAATACTTTATAACAAATTACAATCCATACCATAATGGATGGACATATCACGCACTATACCATAAAAAGAGATCATTATAGATCCTGCCATATTCGTCTGTTGCAAAAGACGCATATACCCCTCGATTAGACGATATAAGTTTTTGAATTTTCAAAAAAAATCTAATTATCTCTACTTTTCGGTTCATCTACTCCCTATCTCTCTCTCTCTCTCTCTCTCTCTCTCGAAGATCACTCCATAGCAAACTCTTTTCTCTCTCTTCTAAATCAGTAATCGCAAAGTCTGAGAAAATTTCTCCCCCGATTTCGAACCCTAATTTCTTCAAATACAAAATCAGTGAACTATTCCAACGAGTTACAGATCAGCAACTTGTTTTGGGTTACGCGAGTTTTCTAGCAAAAAGAAGATTCGAAAATCACCACGGTTGAAGGAAAGAGAATCGGCGACGGAAGATACGGTTCTGCCGTGTCTCGAGATGGTGGTGGTGAACCCAGATTCCGGCATGCCGAATCACCATGTTTCATCGTCTAGAGATACATAACATGGAAGAGGAGTAGAGGGACTAAAGTTTGACCCTGACTTACTACCTAGAAGACTTTACGCTCGTGACCGATACCCTCCGATTGGTCGAATTAATAGTTACTCCAGGCCTGAGTTTATGCTCGACAATGTTGAAGCGCTTGAAGGTACGGTGGACCTAAACTACTTGAAAGCTTCTGTGTTTGGTCCACTGCTCAAACTGCCAATCCGGATGTCAGCGCTGTCTGGAAAAATTGTCCACCAAATGCTGTGTAGGACATTAGTGACATCAAAAAAATATGAGGTATGGTTTGTGTTTGCTGGATGTCCATTTCGCTTTTCTCTCAGAGAGTTCGGTATAGTCACGTGACTCTATTGCTGCCCTTTTCCTGAAGCGGCTGAATTAGAGAAGCTACAAAATCCTGAAGACCCCAAGAAACCTTATTGGAACACACTGATATCGAAGAAAAGACAAAGTATTACAATCAAAGAAATTGTCGATTTGCTCAAAGTGGACAAAAGATCGCCGGTGGACAAGAAGATGTCATCATCAAGAAAGATTCGATTAGCGTTGGTAGCAATCGTGGAGGGAGTGTTGCTATGCAATACAAATCTTGTTAAAGCTGGAAGCAGGGTGGTCGAGATGGTAAAAGACCTTGAAGCTTTCGAAAGTTTCCCTTGGGGCCGTGAGGCGTTTGCATTAACCATAGAGATGATCAAAGTTGGTGAGCAATGCGCAGACCTGGATATTCTCAGAGGCAAGCTAAACCAATCACACACTGCCACTCATGGTTTCACGCTTGCTCTGCAACTTTTATTTTTTAAGGTTATTCCTGCATTTGTGAAGTTACTGTCTGCGGCTGATGATGGCGATTACGACTTCACACATGAGTCAATACTAAGTATACCAAAGTGCAAGTGTTTCCACAATGAAAACATAATGCAACTGGAGAATATGTCCACTGTAAGTTCACAAAAATGTAATACAAAAAACATTTTAGGCATAATTTTTGAGCTAACTGATTATGGTAGACATCGTTACAGATGTACGTACAGCCTTACCTGAGTGACGACGATTCTGCATATCGGAATGTCAATGAGGAGTAGATGGACGAGGTGGTGGACGAGTCAGTGGAGTACATGGAGATGTTGATATGCGGTAACTTTAAGTTCCAGAGAAATGTGTGGCAAAGCGATTGCAGTGAGTTTGACCGTATTGTGGTGTAGGAAAAAAAGGTGCAGAATGTGAAGAAGACCAAACCTGTAAAGAAAACACGTACGCAGGTCCACGATGGGGCAGGTACATCTAAGGAAAAAATAAGCAAGAGCCAAGTTAAAGAGTCTAGTGGAAAGAGGAAGCGTCCACAAGTATCACGAGAGACAAATGAAAAAGACGCGGTGGAGAAGGATGAAATACTTAGGGACTTGGAGGAAAGTTTGGCTGCACACGCTGAGAAAATGAAGGAGTTATTTCGGATAGAGAGAGTTGTGTTGAAAGATGAACTACTCGATGAGATTTTAAGCGAAGTTCGTAAGTGTGGGAAGCTGATGAAGGATGAGTTACTTGACGAGATTATAAGTGAGGTCCGTAAGGGAGGGAAGTTTACAAATCAAGTGAAACTCACGCACCTGATGTCTCCACACGTCTCAATATCTAGTTCAGAAGACACAGTTCCGGTGGAACAAGTGGATGAAGCTGGAGATGTTGGTAGTCAAGGAGTTGGTTTTAATGCATATCTAGGCGTAAACGATGTCCTGTTAGACCTTGTGATTACAGTAAGTTTATCGTTTATAGGTTTTGTTGCTTAGTATTTGTGAGTTTTTAGTCGTTTAACAAACCCCCACATCCAAATTTTTATGATTTAAACTTGGAATGTGTTTGTACAGAATATGAACCAAAACGCAGATGATATGGATGGTAATGACAACAAGGGTATGTCTAAAGAGATTCAGTTGGACGAAGTGGACAAGAACACTGTTGAACTAGGCCAGGTAAGTATCAGGATGGATTCAATGGATCTTATAAATTCTGGTTGTGTTACATTTGACCAAGGTCACATGTGCAGATTGAGAGTGTGAACACATTAAACCTTGTGGACAACTTGGAAAAATCAAAAGACGAGTTGGACAACAAAAGCGGTATTATGGAGAAGCTGGCACCCACAATAGTGTCACCATCGACCGGAGGGAGAAGGTAAAAAACTATTAAAAGTATATAACAGGATGGGTAGTTTGTTGGGTTTGATTGTTTATGTGTTCACCTTGACGAATGTAACACGCGTAGGCTAAGAATATGTCCACCATTTACACTGTGGACGAATCAGAAAAAATAAGTGGAAGGGTGGACACTTAAATTGGCCGTACGGATAAGATGGAACCTGGTGGGGAGTCGTTGTTGACAGGAGTGGACAAAAGGTAGATTACAAAGCTAAAAAATAGACACAATATAGAATGTTTGTTATGTCATATTCATAAAGACCATTAAAATCATACTACACGCATGATGATGAGTCGTCCATTCCAACAGGGTGATAGTAGGATTTTGAGGTCCTATGGGCTACCAATCAATCCAGCTTTGTAGTATGGGCTTTTATGTCAATCCATAATGGGAAAGCACTAAGCAGTGAGAATGTGTTGGATGCTTTAAAGTCAAGCTGATATCAAAAAGGGTTTGGGTGCTAAAGGTCCTAAGTGCAACGAAAGTAAAAATGCATAAAACAGAAAAATGCTTCAAACACTTTGGATGAAAAACAGAGCAAATGCAAGAAAGGTAAAAACGTGCAATAAGTGGTAAGGTCGTTCCTGAGGACAAAGGGTAACTGACTTGGGAATCCATCATGGGTTACCTAGGTACCTAACATACCTCAAACAATGAGCTGAC
>OVBE01008724.1:0-16844 GCA_900406425.1 Iberis pinnata | reverse complement strand
AGAAAAAAGCGTTTATACATTGATATAATAAATAATAAAGTAGCACAAAATAAATGCGATAAAAACAATGGNTTATCAACGCTATCTTATATTATAGTATACTATAGCATTAAATATTACTGCCATTGAAAATAAGAACATTTTATAGAACATTATACAAAGCTATCATTATACTAATACTGCCCTACTACTATAGCATAAATCCAAACGCTATCTTATCTTACAGTATACTATAGCGTTTATAAAATTCTGCCATAATAGATGAGGACATATCATAGCTAATAATATTAACGCTATTGTTGACAACGATATATTATAACAGAAAATATAAATGTTGTTGTCAACAATGATTTATTATAGCAGAAAATATATATTGTATCGTAAAAAAGGACATTTGATAGCAACCAAACTAAAACGCTATCAATAAATTAGATATAACATAGCAATACAATCAAACGCTATTGTAGTGTATTATACGATAGCAGTTTTCGTTAACGCTATAATAAGTGACCGACCTACGATAGCTGGTCCAGTCATAGCATTTATAAAAACGATATGAAAGGCCTTTTATAGCGTTAATCGTGTGCCATCAATGAGACTTTTTCTTGTAGTGTGGTCGACTTAAGTTTTGGCGAAGTGGACCTAGCCATATTGTGGCCCACACCCAAACACTTCTTCATCATCTTAAGCCAACTCATTTTGTCATTACCCAACTCATGCAGTTTAAATCTTCATCTTTGTCGTGTGTCTGTCCTAACTCATTTTTTCCTTACAAAATACTAACCTGCCTTTGTCGCATACGCTCCTCACTTTTCACATTCTTAACCGTGTAACTCAGCAGAACCACTCGGAGAGTCCTCTTACTGCCTTCATCCATTCTGAGACCCAAACAAGGTAAGCTGTAAAGAGAGTTTGGTAAATTTTCTTTACGCCCTTCTTAGATGAATCTTCATCTGCCTATGCCTGTTTTTGATTCTTTTATAATCTACTATGTAACCTTACGATTTCTCCCTTTTCCGTAGATATACTCCAAGAGCAGATGAACTAGTGGAATGCCAACTTTCCATGTCCAATATGACTTTTTGAGTCCTTTTGCATGTGTTGTTTCCACATTCTTTCTAATTACAAACCTGTCTGAGAACCATGAAACTCACATTACAAACTTTAAACATTTTTGTTAGATGTTAGATCTAAAAACTTTATACTAAAAACTTATAAATTTATAAGTTCTTTGAAAACTAACCTTTAAATAACTAAAACTACTTTACAAATTTATAATCACTGAAAAATTAAACCATTTTCCTGAATCATTTTTGCGAGATACTTCCAACTGGCAGGAGTATCTCAATAGCACATAAGAAAACTTTGAGCGATACGAGGTATTGCTCAAAACTTTTCCCAGGCTTGCTCTTTGTTAAACAGTTTGAGGGGTTTAGGCTAGTGTGATTTTTTTTTTCAAATCTACTAATGCATCTTCAACTAGGTGTCTAATAAAGTGGTATTTTGTATCGATATGCTTAGTCCTATAAAAAAAGATAATATTTTTTAGCAATAAAAATTGCACGTTATGAGTCACAATAAATCTTAAACAATTAAAAGACTCCACATTATAACATAATTAGTTAATCTTAAACAATTAAAAGACTCCACATTATAACATAATTAGTTACAAGTACCTCTTAACTAAATACCTTCTTTAGATGCTTTAGTTATAATGCCATGTATTCAGCCTTCGTGGTTGATAATGCAACAACACTATAATGTTGTTGTCCAACTAACAATGTTTTCCCCTACTTGAAAAACATAGCTAGAGATTGATAATGGTAGTCGTAAATAATGTACGATTGTTTGTGACTGCTCTGTCACTAATTTTCCACTACAACTAAACAGCTATAAATTTTTTTAAAGTATAAAAAATTGTAACCATTAAATAGTCAGAAATTTTTTCAGTCTTTTTAGTGACTGTTATCCAACCGTGTTTTGTAGTCTTAAAGTACACGCAAAAATTGTGATTTTTTGCGACTGTTCTTTACAAGAGAGAATTCAGTCGCAAATCACTCATTATTTATTGCTACTCCTTTGTGACTATTTTTCGTAGTTAGAAATTAGTGGTTTTTTGGTTCTTTGGTTGGTAGTACCCACATATATGTGCACATTATAATTGTGCATGTGAGTTGTCGTAGCACACTTAAGTGATTGCTAATAGCTTTGTTTTGGTTATGTTCTTGTATGTTCCTCTGCTCCAGCTTGGTTTGTTGGCTTTCATTCCATTCTTGAGGATCTTAGCATGGAAAATCAGAGCGGGTTATGGTTCTAGTCATTCTTAAGGTTTTTAACTACCTCATTTAATCTAGGACCATAAATACTGACTTGGGTTGTAAAGGCTTTATGGAGCCATATCCTAAAAGAGATTCCATCTCATTTTGGCTATGAAGGTGACCTTAATGGCACTATTAGTGGTTTCAAAAAGATCAAATGGTGCTTGGTACTATTCAAAGTTCTCTAGATTCATCCATCCTTAAAATTTATTCTTATTATGAGTCTTCAAAAGGTTGTGGGACATTCTCACAAAGTATATGGCAATGTCTTAAACTATTAGAATTACTTTTGCAAATAATACTTTCTCATCTCCAGAGAGGAGATAGTTTACTCCAGGCCCATTCTTTAACACCCTTACTCCTAACCGTTGGGAAAAATCTTGACTCCGAACTAAAGATGATTAGTAGATAAGAAGATAATTTACTTTAAGTCTTCTGTTGATTGATTCCCAACTTGAAATAATATTTCTCCAACTTTTTCGTAATAATGTCATCAGTGGCGGAAGCTCCCTAATCGTAGTAGAGAGGATTATTATGAATCTACCAAATAACTCTTGGCTTGCTGGTATGGGTCAACCTAACAAACATTATCTTCTTTTTCTTTTTGTTAATTTTTACAATTTTCACAAACGGAGTTAATCTACAAACCAAACAAATGTTGGACGGTAAAATATGTTTCATAGACTTTTGATCTTCATAGACAAACATCGCCAAATCAAAGGGAGACAAAAGTAAAATAACTTTATAAGGTCGCCTTTTTTGGCTTAGGAGTCGCCAAGTAAAAGAGAGGGTCTCACCTTCCTTTCTTGTGCAAGTGGTTAAAGAGATTTTTCCTTTTTCTCTTACTCAGTTCTCTTTCGAAATATTCTTGTTTCCCTCGTTGATATATTTCATTCCATAAGTACTCATAATTACCTTTTCTGATCTTCACGGTAAGTTCGTTAGGTCTTCTTCCTCTAAGGCTGAGCCGTAGAGCTTGAGTACTGGAATCCTTGAGTTTGCCTGGATGGAGACTCAATTAGACAAAGCCTTACTTGCTCTGTCTTTAGGAGATGATCAGCCTCTGGTTCTGAAATCACAAGGAAAGTTTAGTTCGTGTGAACGTAATGCTTTGAGTGTAATTGGCCGCCTTCTTAATCCTGAGCATCAATCTATGAAGTCACTTATATTCGAATTCCCAAAAGTGTGGGGCCTCTACGATAGGGTGCGCGGTGTCGCGTTGTCTCAGGATCGGTTTCAATTCATGTTTAAGTATGAAGAGGATATTGCCAAGGTCCTAGCTAAGGTCTGGACTCAAAATGATTGGCCGGTGGTGATTGATAGATGGGTTAAAGAACCCCCAGATGATTTTTTTATCAGTGGTTCCTCTGTGGGTTCGGGTTAGAAATATTCTTGTGAATCATTACATAGAGGATACGATAGGAGAAATGTGTGAAATCATTGGCAAAGTGGAAGAAGTTGCCTTTGATCCTCAAAGATCTCAATCCAAAGATTACGTGCGAGTTAAGGTTCTTTTCAATATTAACAATCCGCTTCGTAACTTCATATCTATAAAACTTCCTGATGGTTCCCTAGACAAAGTTCGGTTTGAATATGAAAGGATTAGGAAGCGTTGCTTCCATTGTTTAAGACTTTCGCACGAAAAAACAGAGTGTCCCTCGCTTCATCCTGATCTCAATGATATGTCAAGTTCTCATAATGAACCTATGCAGGCTACTAGTCAAGGGCAGCTGGTTTTACTCCCTGAAGATCCTTTGTTTGGTGTCTTAACAGAGTCACAAGTGGGTTTCGACGTTTCCTTAGGTCGAAACATGATTAATAAAGAAGTTCTAAATGAAATGCGACAGTATTTGCAAGTCACAGATGAATCGGAACGAAAGGCTAGAATTCTCCGTATTCAAAACTCGATTAAAGACTTAGAGAAAGATCCCGCAGGGCAAAAAACGCTTCTAAGACTGGAGAGACCCACCAAATTCACGGCTAATGTTGATAAAGATAAGGGCTTGGTATTTACTATTGGGTCTGACATGGTTGGCTCTGCTTCTGGAGAAAAACTGCTTCAGTCTTCCATGAAAGCAAGTGAGGTTTTGCTGATTAATTCACCCGGTACTGGTCATATACAGCTTAATGAGCCACTCCCTCCTAAGGCTACTGGTTCTACGGGCTTTCAGATAGGACCTTCGGGGTCTTCATCTTCCGGTACCAGTAGTAGTCAGAAGAAAACTCGAAAACGCCCATCATCTTGGACCCGGAAAGAGCAAAAAAGCAACAGTAAGAATAATCGACCTTCAGCAAATGAGGATTCAGACTTGCGGTCTCATTTGCTTGCTAAACGCAAGTCTTCAGGGGAGGAGTGGTCCCCTTCAAAATCACTTAAAATAATCAACAATTCGGTGGTCCCGGAGAAGGGACCGCTGCCGAATAAATAGGTGTTTTGAGTTTGAATTGCCAAGGGTTGGGGAACCCTTGGACAATTCGTCGGCTTCAGGAGATGTGTAAAGAACACTCTCCTGATATTCTTTTCCTCATGGAGACTAAAAATTCAGTTGATTTTGTTACGCAAGTTTTCTCGGCTTCAGGATATGATAACTTTAAAAATCTTGACCCCGTGGGTCGGAGTGGTGGTTTGGCTGTGTTTTGGAAGAAGGAAGTACATATTGATTTTCAGTTCGAAGATAAAAACATCTTGGACTTGAAAGTGAATACATCTACTGCGGTTTGGTTTTTAACTTGTGTCTACGGGGATCCGGTACAGAAGAAAAGGTTGAATGTTTGGGAAAGGTTAATGAGAATTGGTACTAGAAGGAAAGCTCCTTGGTGAATGATTGGTGACTTTAATTCGATTAAGTCTAACTCTGAGAAAATGGGGGGTCCATCCAAAGGGCTCTCATACTTTAAAGATTTTCGTGAAATGCTCATGGTGTGTGATATGAGAGAGGTGTGCAGCTCGGGTAATCGGTTTACTTGGGCCGGAAAAAGAAACGATCAATGGATTCAGTGTTGCCTTGACAGAGGGTTCGGTAATCCGGCTTGGTTCCAACAGTTTCCGAATACACACCAATGGTTTCTAGAAAGGATAGCGTCTGATCATAGACCTGTTTTGCTACAGGAGAAAGTTTCGAATCTGTCTAGGAAACGCTTCTTTCGCTTTGACAAAAGGTGGGCTGAAGACCCAGCTGCTTACCAGGCTGTTAAACAAGCTTGGAACTCTAGTCATTCGCATCGATATGCTTCTACTTCAGTTCGGTTAACGAGATGCAGGCGTAATCTTTGCCAATGGAAAAGTAGGACTGATTCTAATTCAAAGGTTAAAATTAAAGAACTCAAAGGAGCCTTCGATGTGGAAACCAGTAAGCTGTATCCAGATTTTAAAAGAATGGATCAGCGTAGAATTGAATTAGCCATTGCCTATAGAAAGGAAGAGGAATTTTGGAGACAAAAGAGTCGAGCTAAATGGTTACAAAGTGGGGATAAGAACACTAAGTTCTTTCATGCTTCAGTTAAAGCTGCTAGGTTGAAAAATGAAATAGAAGGACTTGTGGATGATGAAGGAACCCTCCATTCGTCTGAGACAGGTAAGCTCTGTGGCAATAAAATACTTCGAATCCCTGTTTGCAGCGTCTGAGCAAGTCTCGCTGGAGCGCTATGATAATGTATTCGAGGGGTTTGATTCCAAAGTAACTCCGGCTATGAATGAGTCTTTGACACAATCGGTTTCTTCTGAAGAAATATGTGAAGCTATGCTTTCAATAAATAGCGACAGTGCGCCGGGGCATGATGGCTTTACAGGTGGTTTTTTCAAGTCTTACTGGGAAGTAATTAAGGGTTCTGTAATAGCAGAGGTTAAGAGGTTTTTCGAAGAAGGATATTTTGATGAGGAGTGGGCCTTAACCTTCATTAGCCTGATCCCTAAGGTTTCCAAACCTAATCGCATGAGTGACCTTCGCCCTATTAGTCATTGCCCGGTTATTTATAAGATTATTTCAAAGGTCTTAGTTCATCGCTTGCAACCGGTTTTGCCTCGTTTAATATCGCCTACTCAAACGGCTTTTGTAGCCTCTCGTCTTATCTCGGATAATATCTCTCTAGCTCATGAAGTAGTCCATGGTTTACACACTATACCATCTCTGGCGCAGGAGTTTATGATGGTTAAAACTGATATGTCCAAAGCGTATGATCGAGTGGAATGGCACTTCCTAGACGAGATTTTGCGACAGTTGGGATTTAATCAAACGTGGTGCAATTGGATACGTTTATGCATTTCTAATGTTAGATTCTCGGTACTGATCAACGGTCAAGCCTATGGTAATATCATCCCAACTCGGGGTTTGCGACAAGGTGACCCGTTATCTCCGTTTTTATTTGTTTTGGGGACTGAAGCTTTGATTCATATCATTCGCTCAGCAAAGGCGAAGAGTTTAATTTCGGGAGTTCAATTTCATCATTCGGGCCCCTCGCTTTCTCACCTTTTGTTTGCCGACGATAGCTTGTTTATGTGTAAAGCATCTAAGTTGGAAGCTAAGGCTCTTATGGACTGTTTCGAGTGCTACGAGACCATATCCGGTCAAAAGATTAATTTAGCAAAGTCTGCTATAACTTTTGGTGACCGAGTTGGGATAGAATTACAAGATTGGATCCACAACTTTACGGGTATTGTTAATAAAGGCGGCACTAATAAGTATCTGGGTCTACCGGAATGCTTAAGTGTCTCAAAGCAACAACTTCTTAGTTTCATCAAGGAAAGTCTATCGAAAAGACTATCCGGTTGGTATTCAAAATCTCTTTCATTGGGTGGGAAAGAAGTGTTATTAAAATCTGTTGCTCTTGCCCTTCCGGTTTATGCTATGACATGCTTTCAATTTCCAATCTCTCTATGCAAAGCTCTTACTAGTGCCATAATGGATTTTTGGTGGAACTCCGATGGATCTCGCCGGAAAATTCATTGGGTTAAATGGGAGAAAATGGTGTTACCGAAAAGCATCGGAGGCATGGGATTCCGAGATATAAGTGTTTTTAATCAAGCTATTTTAGCTAAACAATCTTGTAGAATGCTTAAAGAACCAGATAGTTTATTTGCTCGGGTTTTCAAGAGTCGATACTTCCCTACTGGGAATATTTTAGATGCTACTAAAGGCAAAAAGCCTTCTTTTATTTGAAGAAGTATACTACATGGGAGGGAGCTGATGTGTAAAGGACTTGGAAAAGTCATTGGTAATGGGATGGGGACTTTGCTTTGGACCAACTATTGGTTGTGGGATACGCATCCTAGAAAGCCTCTGCCTAGGCAACCCATCATTAACTTGCTGGATAAGGTTTATGAATTAATTGATGTACCCAATAACTCTTGGAACTATGTTCAGCTTGCAGAGAAGGTAGTTGATTCGGATATAAGGATTATATGCCAAAGAAAGCCCATAGTGAATCGTCAGGATGCCTATTATTGGCACTATGAGAAGAAGGGTCATTTCTCTGTGAAATCGGCTTATAAGCTAGGTTGTCAGGAAAAGCACTCACTGGATTTTGCAGAGGCAAAAGCTCTACCATCACTTAATGGCTTGTACGAATGGTGTTGGAAGTGTAAATGCTCACCTAAAATTCAACATTTTCTATGGCGCATTATCAGTGGAAGTTTGGCTGTTTCCAAACGTCTGAGAGATAGGGGTTTGAATGCTAATGAAGACTGCTTATTTTCTGAGGAAGAGGAATCTATTAATCACATTTTTTTCGGATGCTCATTTATGCGACAAGTGTGGGCTGTTGCTAATGTGCCTTTGCCTCAGAATGGGTTCAACTCTTCCATCTACTCGAACATGGATTATATGTTCTCCACCCAGTACAACAAGAAGATCCCAAAAGACATCAGTGAACTTATCCCCTGGATCCTATGGGGTGTATGGAAGAATCGAAATCAATTTTTGTTTGAAGGAAAGCAAGCCTCGGCTTTGGAGTTAGTTGCAGCAGCTTCGGGAAATAGGAATAAATGGTTAGCTTCTCAGATTCAACGTCCTCCGCCAATTTGTAATGTTAGTACTAGTGAGGCTGATGCCTCTTAGAAAGCTCCCTTGATAGATGAAGTGAAGTGCAATTTTAGTTTTTCTTGGTCTAAGGATAGAATGATGTCAGGAGCAGCGTGGGTTGTTCGTAATCATGAAGGTACGGTCCTATTCCATAGCCGACGAGCGTACTCTAATGTTGTTTCACTTGTGGAAGCTAAATTCAAGAGTTGGGAGTGGGCTCTAGAAAGTATGCATCACTTAATACTTCCCAAGGTGATCTTTTGCTGTTCTTCAATGGATATGATAAAGGCTTTTCATCAACCCAATGAACATTCAGCATGGTTAGGATTCTTGGATCCATTGCTTTCGTTTACGGATTGCAAGCCCGGCTGATGTATCCAATTTGAACTCAAAAAGTGCAATGTAGGCGCCTTCAAGTTAGATCAAAGTGTGACTCTAGAAGGAAGGGTTGCGTCGTATATGGCGACCGGTTCTCCTGTTTGGCTTCGAGATCTCTTTGATCAAGAGAAGCAATGCTGCAGTTAAAAGATTCTGTCTCTATTTTGTTAACAATTTGGTGTAGCCTTTCTTAAGGCTCTGTTTTTCAAAATACAGTACTTTGTTTGTGATCTATGTCTTGTTGGACCCTTGTTTCAATTCAATTAATAAACTTGAGAAAAAAAAATATGTTTCATAGAGGTGGATTTTTTTAGAAGTAATTACACTTTCGTGATGAAAGAGAATTTTTTTTCTTTCTATTATACCCTTAATTTTTTTATAAAATTACACTCTACTATTTTCTCTATCTTGACATGTGTCAGATTATGACATTTGCTTTTTTCCACCTCCAATCTTTAAAAACTCATTACTTAATAGATACTTTTAAAAAACAAAAAATTATACCAAAATTATTAACTTTTTATACTCTATAAGTATGATATATTGTGTTTTTAATGCATTTTAACTCTCATTTCATACTCATTTTAGGTAGATTCTCTTGCATTTAAGTATATATAGGGTGCATTTGCATATCATATACATGTTTCAGGTTTTGAAGGCGAATGAAATAAAAAAAAAAGATGTGTATTAGGTACAAAAAAGCCAAAAAGATGATTTAATAAGGATCAAAACAACAAGTCTTAAATATCAAACGCTTTGGGGATTTTACAATGGAAATTTTATCATGGTATCTTCAAAAATATTGTAGCCATGCATTCAAGCTTTCCAACAAGCCAAAAATCACCTTGAACATCCCAGGGAATTGCAAGATATGAACCGGAAAAAGTTGTGATCCGCCAGATCCGAAGCTCCAAACTGTCCACCCTAAAGATGAATCTTTTACACCAACTTACATTGCGAATTAGGATAATACTATTTCATCAAAGTTGTAGTCCTTTGAGTGAGATTTCTAAAGAGCTATTGCGTGTCATTATAGCTTCAAAGGTGAGAGAGTTATAGACCCCGAACTGAAAGTGTGTCAAGCAGAATTCAGAGCAAAAGGTTCATAGCGGTTTGATGTACTGGCCTGGCCAAACTACACGAAGTAAAATCAATTTTCAGAGGCTAGTACCGGTTTGGCATACCGGTCAAGAAAAACCGATACCCACGTTAATACATCATATCGCTTTAGCGTACCGGTCTGGCTAAACCGGTATCAGCCAGAAAAATTAACTCTTTGATTTTCTTATTTTGGTCTAAATCCATTTTCTTTTGGGTTAACCCAATGTCATTTTTAGGAGATTATATAATGTTTTTAAACCTAATTTAGATGCTTTTTGTTTTAAAACTTTGGATATCTTCTTCTTTTAAAAAAACCTCTCTAAATATTTTAGATCTTTGTATATTTTAAGTTTGAATCTTTGTTTTGATTGTGAATCTTCTTCTACTTTCTTCTTCTAAACATGATTCAACATATTTCTATCCTTAGATCTTGTGTTTTTTCCATGATTAGAGAGTAGTTCTTGATAAGCAAGTGGTTAGGTAGATTAGGTTGATTAAGTGATGGAAAATGATGTTTAGGATTTATATTTGATAAATCTTCATGTAATTGATGTTCTTAATGCTAGATTTTACTTGATCAATTGAATATAGACCATAAGAAAATTATTTCCCGAATGATGTTCGATGAAATTCCTGAACCAATCAGTGCGTGCTAAATGAGGCATAACCAAGATATTTGTTTTAGTTAGTTTAGTGGGTTTTATCATAGATTAGAACTTAATCTTTCATAATTATGTGATTATCCAAGAGATTATCTTAATTGCATGATTAGGGAAATGGTAAGTGCCATGAGAGTGATTTAGTCTATCTATGGGAATCTTAGACCAATGATTAGCTTAATAGTTAGCATTAAACATCATAGGATATCACTTAATCGTTCGAATCAATAACCTATACCATTTGCTTAGCCATTTTATCATTGAATTTAAGTTTAGCTTTTAGTTGAGTTTTGTTAATCATGTTGACTTTTGTTTGACTTTGTTTGACTTTGTTTGATTTTGCATAATTGAATGATATGCTAAATCTTATAGCTTAGCTCAATATGATTTTAATAGGAATAGTGTGTTGATATTTCCTGAATTGCATTGATTTGTAAGTGCTATAATGACGTGAGTAGACTTAAGGCATTTGCTAGATATAGAATTGGAAAATTCTTGTTTATCAAATTGGCGCCGTTGCCATTTTAGGATATCTCTTAACAATTGGGATTTTGAATTTGTTTGGGGCTAAGGTCTTTAAATTTTCAGTTACTTTGAGATAGAATGATGGCAATGGACTACAATGATTGACTACATGAAGACACATTTGAAGAGGAAACTGAGGAGGAGCAATATGAGGAGGACCCACCATTTGATGAGAACGTGCTTACCCTAGAAAAAAAACTAGAGTTGGCTCTTCTTGAAAAAGAAAATCCAACAATGGCAAGGACTGATCTAGCTGTTAAGATTCCACTGAATCTTATCTCACAATGAGCAGCATTTGAGGGTAGAGAGCTCACATGTAAAGAGTTAATTGTAGTTGTTAGCCTCAAAGAGGTAATCGATTGGGTTCCACCATGCCAACTAGAAGGTAAACCTAAGTTAAACTCTGAATTTGATGTGAATGAAACTTGCTACATGCCTAGTAGTGAAGATGTAAGTTCTAGTTTGCATACACACATGCTTCTTGATCAATGTTATGAATTGATATGTGTTTCTCAGAAGATAGCTACTTCGAGGTTTGAAAACCTTACTAGGGACTATGATGGAGTATGTTATGACATTTATGATCTCGAATTATGGTTTTTAATGCATATAGATTTTAATCCACTTCTTGAGCCTCTTGTATAGGAGATGTGCTTGATATAGATAATATGTGGAATGATTTAAAAACTCCTAAGGATGAGATGAATTTTAGAAGTGATAATGATGTTTTTTACATGATTGATGGAGATGAAGTTGACTACTTTGTGTAGAGCTCGTTTAAACTTGAAGTTGATTTTATCTTTCCATCTAATGAATTTGAACCTCGTGAGAATCTAATAATCGAAGACAAATCCATGACACATGCCACCTTTATCATACACTTCTTTGCCCGGATTTGTGTTCTTTTATTATGGGAAACATTGTATTTCTTTATGTACATTGTCTATTGCACTAATAAGAGAAGGACTAAAGGTGCATTGGCTCAACCTTTTGATTCTTATGATTAGCAAGTTGTGTCTCCAAGTCAAGATAAAGACTTAAAACAATCCCACTTCGGAGGGAATCCATGTCTATCCTTTGTACATATCCTTTAAATTTAAGTCTTTCCTTTAGTTTTAAAATTTATTTTGGTATGATTTTGGGTATGTTGACTTTTGGGATAGTTTGAGTGTTGATTTATGCAGGTTTTATGGTGAACACAAGGCTCAAGGATGTATACCGATTTCAAGTACCAGGTCCGACAAAACCGAGCTTCAAGGCATCTAGGGCTGAAAAAGGAAAAAAATTACAAGGAAGAATCCTAAGGTTGATCCAGCATCCGCTATGATTGAGGTGCACTTCAACACCTTTGTAAATACATGCATTCTATATTTTACTTCTCTTATTTTCTTTCCTTTCTCTAAACTATTTTTCATAGAAGGAACTGTGTGAATTAATTTTGGGGGGAGGGACCGTATTTAACTTAGTTTCTATTTCTGATCTTATCATGCATTTGCATTTTCAATAGTTAAAGTTTGCAAAAATTCGTAAAAATAAAAAAATTTCAAAAATCTTAAAAAATACTGCATCTAGTTTCATGTTGTGCATATTTTAGGTTGAATCTAGCCTCATTTTAGGTTGCATCATTCGTATAGGAAGCCAATGATGATAATTCCTTATAACGTTTAAGTTCTAGCCTTTTAAATTAGCATCTTAAGTGTGATGGATATGATTAAACATTCTAGTAGTCTTGAAAAGTCTTGAAGTTCATGTGTTGGACCTTCAAGTATGAAAATCTATTGGTATAGTCTCGAAACTTGCTAGCTCTAGGTTATCTTCATAACTATTTGAAATTAATTTGAATTACTAATTAGCTTGCTCAATAACTATCTTGGTGTGTTTCAAGGCTTAATAATTGTAAAAACGATTTAGTCACCCAAAAGCCTAAAACACTTGTGGCTAAACCAATCATTCTCATTTTTAGGATGATTTCCCTCTCCACCTTGAAATCCAATTACCCAAACACCTGCGAGTTTCTTTTCTTTATTGATTGACGACAAAAACTCAAGAATATAAAGGGCGACAACTGACAAGCTTCCATTTAGTCAGATTGATGATATCATCTAGAACCTAGGAAGGACAATGAGGAATGGAAATATTGGGTATTGGGAAGATCTTAATAGTTTTGGAGTGTTTTAGCTATAGAAAGGGTTTTAATTCATATTCTAAAGGGACAAGGGTAGAAGTGGTTTAGTAGTTTAAACTTCAAGGGAAGATGTTTGGTGAATAAGGAAAAAGGAAATGATGAGTTTAAGAAAGAATGACTACTCTCCACTAGTATAGAAATTAAAGAGTAAAGAATCCCTAAGTTTAAGAGAAGCTAGAGAAAATTGCAAGGATGAAAAAATAGTCTAAGTGATAAAAGATACCAAAAGGGCTAGTGCATATTGAAATGAGTATAAAGGGAAAGAATTAAGAATCTAGTGGAGAAAAGTAAAAGCCTAAAGTAAAAAAGATAAGAAAGAAAGGGTTGTTTAGGAAGTTATGAAATTGAAAAGGATGGTTAGAATTCTTGGAAGATGGATAGAATAAGACTTGAGAATTGGGGAATGATTAGAAATGTAAGTTGATAGATTGTATCTCCCCCTCATTTCCCTTTGTATCGTTTTAATTTTGCTAATTCAGTCAATCCCTTTGAGTGATGACCCAACGAGTGTGTGTAAACTTTCTCTTGATGCATTGAAATCCACTTTCAACCTTACCACTTGAAACTTACAAGATAAATATTCGAGCATGCTTAACCTATGAAAAATTGAATGTAAGAAGATATCTTGGACTAGACAAGTGGATCGATTTCCCTTAGTAATAGAACGGGTAGCGAAAATGCATGAATGATTCGATGAGTAGTGATACTAGTTTGGGATTGATTATTTATCATGTTTAAGATGCTAGTTCACTAGACTTTGGCTTAATACTTTGGTTTTGAGGCTTCCACCTTCAAACCTCTTTTCCTTACTTGCATTTTCTTTTGCTTGATGACAAACAAATAATAAGTTTGAGGGAATTGATATATTATGTTTTTAATGCATTTCAACTCTCATTTTATACTCATTTTAGGTAGATTCACTTGAACTTATGCATATATGGGGTGCATTTTCATATCATATTCATGTTTAAGGTGTTGAAGATGAATGAAATGAAAAGAAATGTGTATTGGGTACAAAAGAGCCAAAAAGGAGATTTAATAAGGATCACAACAACAAGCCTTAAAGATCCAGCGCTTTGAGAATTTTACAATGGAAATTTCATCATGGCATCTTAAGGGATATTGTAGTCATTCATTCAGTATATCCAACAAGCCAAAAATAACCTTGAACACCCCCAGGGAATTGCAAGATATGAACGGGCAAAGTTGTGATTCGCTAGATTCGAAACTCTAAAATGTCCACCCCAAATACGCATCTTTTACACCAACTTTCATTACAAATTAGGACAAGACTCTATCATAAAAGTTGTAGTCCTTTGAGTTAGCTTTCCAAAAAGATATTGCATGTAATCATAGCTTCAAAGTTGAGAGAGTTATGGACCCCGAACTCAAAGTGTGTCAAGCAGAATTCAGAGCAGAAGGTTCATAGTGGTTTGATGTACCGTCTTGGCCAACCCGTATGAAGTAGAATCAATTTCCAGAGGTTAGTACCGGTTTGGAGTACCGGTCAAGATAAACTGATACCCACGTTAAAACTTCATACCGGTTTGGCGTATCGCTCTGGCCAAACCAGTATCAGCCAGAAAAATCAACTCTTTGATTTTCTTCTTTTCGTCTAAACCCATTTTCTTTTGGGTTAATCCAATTTTTTGGGTTAACCCAATGTCAGTTTTAGGAGACTATATAATGTTTTTAAATCTAATTTTTGATGCTTTATCTTTTTAAATTTTGGATCTCTTCTTCTTTGAAGAACCTTTGTAAATATTTTGGATTTTGTTTATTTTAAGTTTGAATCTTTGTTTTGATTGTGAATCTTCTTCTACTTTCTTCTTCTAATTATGATTCAACATATTTTTATCCTTAGATCTTGTGTTTTCTTCATGATTAGTGAGTAGTTCTTAGTAAGCAAATGGTTAGGTAGATTATGTTTATTAAGTGATGTAAAATGATGTTTAGGATTTAGATTTCATAAATCTTTATGTAGTTGATGTTCTTAATGCTAGATTTGACTTGATCAATTGAATCTAGATCATAGGAAAATTATTGCCCGAAAGGTGTTCGATGAAATTCTTGAACCAATCGCTTTGTGCTAAATGAGGCCTAACCAAGAGATTTGTGTTAGTTAGTTTAGTGGTTTATCATAGATTAGAACTTAATGTTTTATAAGTATGTGATTATCCAAGAAATTATTTTAATTGCATGATTAGAGAAAGGATTAGTGCCATGAAAGTGGATTATTCTATCTATGAGAATCTTAGACCAAGGATTAGCTTAATAGGTAGCATTAAACAACATAGGATATCACTTAATCATCCGAATTAATAACCTATACCATTTGCTTAGCCATTTTATCATTGAATTTAAGTTTACCTTTTAGTTGACTTTTGTTAATCATGTTGACTCCTGTTTGACTTTGTTTGATTTTGCATAATTGAATGTTACAAATGAAAATCTTATAGCTTAGACTAAATATGATTTTAATAGGACTAGAGTGTTGATATTTCTTGAATTGGATTGATCCTTAAGTGCTATAATGACGTGAGTAGACTTAAGGCATTTGCAAGATATAGGATTGGCAAATTCTTGTTTATCAAAGTAGACACTTGTTTTGTTTTGTTTGGACACAGGATAAAAACAAGTTTCATGTTGTCTATGTACACGACACTTTGTGTACATGACACTAGTTATTCGGTGTACACAATGATTATTCATTTTGTGTACATTTTCATGTATCATTCAGCATGTGTATAACGTCATGTACATGATGCTTATGTGTACAACCTCGTGTACGATCGAGCATGTGTATAGCATTACATACACAATGTTCTGTACACAAGCATAATGTACACATCATTGCGTACGTCACGTTATATACATGTTGCATGATACACGACGTTGTACATAGAATCATCATCATTGTGTACATCTAATAATTATATGTCATTGTACACGACATTGTACATAGATTGCATTATCATTGTTTACGATTGCATTATCATTGTGTACACCTAATAATTAGCATGATGTACACAAGCATCATGTACACATCATTGTGTACGTGATGTTATATATATGTTGCATGATATACGACGTTGTACATAGATTGCATCATCATTGTACATCTAATAATTATACGTCATTGTACACGACAATGTATACATACTGCATTATCATTGTGTACATCTAATAATTAGCTTGATGTACACAAACATCGTGTACGCATTATTATGTACGTGACGTTATACACATGTTGCATGATACACGATATTGTACATATGCTGCATCATGGTTGTGTATATCTAATAATTAACATGGTGTACAAAAGCATTGTGTACATAACATCGTACACATGCTGCATGATATGTGAGGTTGTGCACACAAACATCGTGTACATGACGTTGTACACATGATGAATAATACAAGACGTTGTACACGGACTGAATAATCATAGTGTACTCCGAATAATTAGCGTTACGTACACAAAGCGTCGTGTACACAAAACATCGTGTACACAAAGCATCGTGTACATAGACGTCATGAAATTTGTTTTTTGTTTTGTTTTGTGTCCAAATAGAAAAATAAATGTCTGTTCATAGAATACAAAAACTATAAATTTTGGTATAATTTATATATATATATATATATATATATATTATCAACT
>OVBE01008723.1:4343-16845 GCA_900406425.1 Iberis pinnata | reverse complement strand
CATAATTCGGTTCGGATCGGTTCGGTTCGGTTTATCCACATTGAACACCCCTACTTGAGACTTTTTAAAAAAATTAAAGACTGCAATCTACAACCAAAAATAGACAAAATTTGTGTAGTTTTTTTTTCCAGAAATGGGTTATTTTCTTAACTAAATTTTAAATTTTGAAAAAAAAAAAATGTAACAAACTCATGTTTGCTCTACTTAGAGCCATGACCGGTTTGTCTTTCACACATTTTCTTTCATTATTTGAATATGTTATTTGGTACTTTGGGGTAATTCGAGTCTAAATGGATAGTTTAGACCTAAATAATGGATAATTCGAGTAAAAAGGATCCGGACCAAAAACCGATTTTTTCGGTTCCATCTAAATTCTTACTTAATTTACCCGAATTAGACCCGACCCAATTCTATATGAGTCTCAAAAGCACCTATCCGAAAAATCCAAAACCCATACGAAACCAATCCGAGAATCTTAATGCTCAAACCTACAACAAAAGTACTAGTAGGCAAACAAAAACAAGAATTTTCAAAGAAATATCTTCGTAACAAAGAACAAATGGCCTAGTGGTTTGCCACCTATTCTGTCTAATTACCATACCAAACATCGAACCTACCTACTCACATAGCAAATGCATGTTTTTCTTTCTATTTATATAATTTGGATTACTGGATCGGTCAGTTGTGGTTTAGAGATTCTCAATATCTAAGAACCAATCTTAAAAAAACTCAAACAAAGTTTCTAAAACAACAAAATGCTTCGACAAACCAATTACATTCTCAACATGCAAAGAATGGAAAGAAAAAAAAAATGAAATTTTAACCTTTTTTGAAGAATCCAATTGATGTTGAGAAGAGATACGGAGACGATTTAGGTCAACACATTCACCATAGATAGCTCGAAAGTCTTTAAGTGAGAGATTAATCTCTTCATCGGAGATATCGTAACCTCTTTCTCGAAGCATCTCCATGGTGGTTCGTCTCACAAGGTAATATTTATGACTTTCTATATTTGATTCATCAATGGAGTTGCTTAGACTTGATCCAGTTTCTATCTCTTTACCTTTCTTCTCCATTGTTTCTCTTGAGGAAACAAAGCTTTGAGTATAGTGATGGATTTTTTTTTGGTTTTTAAATTTATTATTTGTCGGTGATGGTGATTGAAGTTTTCAATAACAGACTTGGATGATGATAGCCAATGAGAATACAGGTGATGTAGTTATGTTTGGCTGTGCATGTAACTTTAATGGTGTCTTGAGTGACTTATGGTTTTTGATGTCTTGAGTGACTTATGGTTTTTGATAAACTTAAAATATATATTTTTTTGGTTTTTGGAAAACAGCAAAACTTTAATTTTTTCTTTGTTTTTTTCTTTTTAGAATCAAAACAGCTTTACAACGTGCAAGTACAAAAACCCATAGAAAAACCTCCTAAGAGTTCAAATACAGAAGACAAAAGAACTCTAAGGAGCAGATTCTTCAGCCAGAAGTATAGACTTGAGCCAAAAGGGAGGACCTGTAGCCAAGTAAGAAGCTAGCCTTCCATCATTTACCACGCTTTTAGCGATTAGAAAGACAGGTCTATTCTTGTGCCTGAGATCCACATCCAAAATAGGTGAAGAAAGATGTGTCAACGTCGGCCAATTTGACGGCCCAAAAATCGCTTTCACCATGATCGCGTTTTCCATAGCAAACTCCACTTTACTTAACTTCAAATATTTTATACATTTTATTGCCCATAAACAAATTTGAAAGTGCGCTTCTTGTAAAGAGTCAATTCGAGTGAATGATATTCTTGAATGAATTACCACTTTTCCTTTGCCATCCTTTAAAATCAGAGAGCCCCCAACCAAGCGTCAGGATTTAGACCAAACGACTCCAATATTGCATTTATACCAGGGGGTTTAGGAGGTATCCATTTGGATTCATCTTCAGCCGCAACTAAGGGTATACAAGGCTCCATGTTATCTTTGTCGTCTTGGGCCAATCTCCAAGCCTCAGCATCACTTAGCCATTTTTGTATAGATAGAGGAGGTTCAAAGCCTATCCCTTCAATTGATTTGTTTCTGGATTTCCATAATCCCCAAATAATCCAAGGCACGCCTTACTGATTCCTGTAATAATTGAAAACATAAGGCCAAATTCTCCAGAATTGATGAGGGATGAAAACCTCCTTGAGGTAAAGGGATGTTGGCAATTGCCCAATATAATCTTGCCAGGGGACATAAGAACAATATGTGATTAATGGTTTCTGAATCAAAACCAAACGCCTGTCAACAAGGGTCCACCTTAATACCTTTGTTTTTTAGATTACAACCAGTAGGGAGTGCATTATTCAAAGCTCTCCAAAGGAACAATTTGATTTTTGGGACTGTTTTTATACTCCAAATCTTATCTTGCAGGCGAGATACAGAAGGCTAGATTTCTGTTTGATTGATCAGGTCTTTGAATTTTACCTGGAATGCTAACTCATAAGCTGATTTTACAAAGAAAACCCCTGAGTTTTCTTTGCTCCAAATCCATAAATCTCTTCTTCTTGTTAGGGGTCTCATGGCTAAGATAGTTCTTTCATCATCTGGATAGAATAAGTGCTGAATTAGATCGTAATTCCAGTGATTAGAATTTGCACTAATCAGATCATTCACTTTAAAATCTAAGTTAATAATGGGCTGTTTAATAAGAGGAGTTCTCCTTCCTTCAGAACAAAAGCCAATTATCAGTCCAAACCAGAGTGTCTTTCCCATCCCCAATTCTTTTGTCTAAGCCTTTACTTAATAGATGTCTTCCAAACATAATGTTGCGCCAAGCATAGGAGGGTTTTGAGCCAAGGTTAGCAGCCAAAAAATTAGACTGAGGGAAGTAACGGCTTTTGAGAAGCTGGTTGCACAAGCTATTTTCATGATATCGTATCCTCCAGGCCTGCTTTCCAAGTAGAGCTTGATTAAAGCATTCTAAATCTCTTAACCCAAGTCCCCTTAGAGACTTAGGAATGCACACTTTATCCCAAGCAATCCAGTGCATTTTTCTTTTATCTTCATTGGAATTCCACCAAAAGTCTCTAATTAGAGACGTCAAACTCTTGCAAGTTGATTTTGGTAGTTTAAAACCGACATTGCATAAACAGGCATGGATAGGGAAACTGACTTGATTAAGGTTTCTTTTCCTCCTAATGATAGCATTTTTGAGAACCAACTAGACATCCTTTTTTTCAGGTTATCTCTGATGTAATCCAAAAGTTGAATTTTAGAACCTGAAAATGCTTCTGGGAGTCCAAGGTATGAGCTCACCCCTCCCTCTCTACTTATGCCCAATATATCTTTAATACTCCTCTTAGCCTCTTCTGTCACCATCTCACCAAAGGATATTGAAGATTTTTCCTTATTTATCACTTGCTCTGAAGCTAATGAGTAGAGATGAATGATTTGCTGAAGAGAATCACATTGATCAATCACAGCTTTACAGATGAACAAAGTATCATAATTGTGGTGTTTTTGGAAAAATAACTGGTATTTTTGAAACTTTTAGCAGTGTGTCATAATTTTGGAATAAACATAATTTTCTGTGGTATTTTTGAGAATCCCCTAAAATAAACAACCTCAAGCTAAAAATAAGGGAAGATTCGAAAACTCAGTAGATTTGATATACTCTATTGATTGTTCTAACAAAATTCAAAATTTACTGATTTTCACATAATAAACACAAAAACAAGTAACAACAATTACCATAATCATAATCTACATATATGATATATATATATCTCTTCATTCTATATTGCAACCTCTTATTTACCCCCAAAAAAAAGCATTCCTACAAAAACTTCTAAAAAACAAAAAAAAAATAGTATCAAACAGAAGTTGTAATATTACTGTATTTAGGACGTGATCGATCTGTAGATATTATAACTTCTTCAATTGCTTTCCTCTTATTACTATTCAACATTGGTTCATGTTGTTCAAGTTCAGGCAATATTTCAATTATTGTTGAAGTTTCCAATTTAGTAACTTCAACATTTTCTTCTTCTTCTTCTTCATTCTCTAGTTTCTCATTTTCTTTCTTTAATTTGGTTTTCATCATATGAGGTTTCAACTTTGAAACATCAGCCAATTTTACTGGTTTTAAGAAAAATTCTTCTGCTCCTTCTTCTAAACATCTGTTGTCAATTATAAATATATATAAGTACTAAAATTCAAAAATTCATAGCAAAAAAGCAAGATCAATAGGGTTGATAGTTTTTCTAAACAGGAATATCCGAACCGGTTTTCGGAATTTTTGATTTGATTTATTAGTTTTGTTAGTAACCAATCTGCGACAGGACCGGTTCAAAACATAAGCAAGTGAAACCACCGATTAGGGTATAAACATTTTAAGTATATTTTTTGAAATAAAGAGATATTTTTGTTAAAATAAAAAGGCATTTTTATTGAATAGATGAGACTTTGTTGATTTTTTTAAAGAAATTTATATTACAAATTATATATATCTTTATAAAAATAATATTCATTAGAGGTTTTATGATCGTAAATCAATTTTAATATATCTTAATTAAATATTTATATTATTTATTTTACTTTATACACAATCTTCTAGTAAATTTATTTTAAAAAAAACTTTTGGACATATTTATAGGAGAACATTCATCGGATTTGTGTAGGACTTCCAAAAACGTTAGACCGACAATAATCAGCAGAATCAATTTCTTAATACAAAATCGCTAAATAAATCTCATATTTGATATTTTCGGTAAATTTTTTCATTTTTCCAATTAACCAAAAATATGACTAAAGACTTTTGGTTATAACCAAATAATCAAATTAGTACCAATAGACTAATAAGCTAATTAACAAACCAATAAGACTCAAATTATTATAAAAGAAACAAAGCATTACCTGGAGATTCTTGCAGGAACATTCTCAGATGACATTATAACTACAGGTATGCTTTTAAATGCTGCTGATTCCTACAAAAAAATTATATAATTTTCTTAGGAAAACATAATGATTTTATCATACAAATAGAAACATATTGTTAAAGAAAAAAAAAAAAAACATTAAAGAGGAAGTTTTTTTATGAGTGGGAAAATATTCCAAATGAGATTATTCTCCATTGACATTTTCATTTAAAACTAAAGACAAAACTTTTGTTTCTTTTTCTGGAAAACGAATTTTCACAATGATGGAAAAGACAGCAACCCAATTGAGAAAATGATTAAAAAATATATAAGAAAATAAGAAAAATATACCTTAACTTTCTTGAGCAAATCATAACCAGTCATGCCAGGCATACAATAATCTGTAATTATAAGATTTATTTCAACTTCCTGCAAAAAAACACAAAATAAAACAAACCTCAATACAATTAATTGTAAATTTTAAAGAAATCATAAAGAGGTTTTGGTTTAGTAATTGTATAAAGAGTTGGTTTTTTTGTGCCTTGAATTTAAATAAGAATATTTGATTCTAGATTTCGAAAAGATTATAGATCAAGAACTTTCAGGTTTTAGAAAAATATCGATTTGAATCAATAAATAAATATTGCGGTCTATAATTTCTTGTGTCTTGGAATCAATAATAATATTTTATTTTAAATATCGAAAAGATAATAGACCGAAAATTTAGAACTCTCATAGTTTTAGAAAAAATTGATTTGAATAATGAAATAAATATTGTGGTCTAAGTATAAGGAGCTGGGTTTTTTTGTGTCTTGATCTCAATCAAAATATTTTATTTTAATTATCGAAAAAATTATAGACCGAATATCTCGATTTCAAAAAAAATCGATTAGAATCATGAAATATTTATTGTGATCTAATTATAGTATAGGGAGTATATTTCTTATATTTTGGGTTCAAACAAGATATTCGATTCCAAATATCGAAAAGATTATAGACCAAAAATCCAGAATTCTAACGGTTTTAAACAAATCCAAAGAAACCCATTTGAATCATGAAAAAAAGAACTAAACCTGATGAATTTGAGGTGGTGTAGAAGGTGCATTTGTGTTATAGCTTTCATTACTTTCAATCAAACCAAGAAACTCAAGAGCTTTAGAGCCTGAATCAACTGTTGTTACTACAAAATATACAAAGAAGATATAAACTTTTTATTATCTCTTTAACCAATAAGCATCTTAAAAGTTATATGTTTTTATTTTATTTTATTTTCTGTTTACCTTGACATGAAGACTTTTGAAGCAATCTCTCTATCATTTTCCTGTCAAAGAGACTATCATCAACAGCCAAAACATGGAACTTTGATTCTGTTACTATACTCATTGCACAAAACCCAATTGAAACTTTCAAGATCACAATCTAAAAATCAAAACCTAGATGTAAAGTTTTCAACTTTTTTTTCTTGTTTTGTGTTTTAATTTTTCTTCTATATTAAGATTCTCTGAAAATGTTGAGACTTGAGAGTTTTTAATGAAACTTAGAAGAGAGAGAGAGAGTTATAGTTAGAGAGAGAAGCCTTAAAATTGGATCTTGGTTTGAGTTATGGAGTAGGCAAGATTTGAAGGAAGAAAATAATTTCTAATAAGAAGACAATGAGAGATCAAGAATATTATTATATAAAAAAAACTTTGAAAATGAATAAAGTAATGAAAAGAAATCTACATGAAGATTTTAAAGGATTTGTTTTTTCCCACCAAAGACTTTTGTAAGATTAAGATAAGAGGATATGGGGATTTGGTTTTTATAAACCACATGCATTTATGACTTTTAGCAGCTCATATATTATATGTTATTAATCAATGTTTCAATTTTTATACTTCATCAAAAATACTTAAAAGAGTTTTTGTTATTAAAAGTTTAACTTTAAAGTTAAATTTTCTTATAAAACATAATATTTGTTTGGAAGAATGGTTTTGAATTATCAAATGGATAAAGCCCATCTTTACATTTTTTCCATTTATAATTCTTAATTTGTATTAAGGTCCTTATATTAATTAGAAAATCATAAACCTAAATGTCACATAGGAGTACTTTTTCACGTCTAATGCATATATTAATTTATCATCAAATACAAGAATTCATACACTAACAAAATAAAATATATCAACAATATTTTTTTTTGGGTCAAACATCAACAATTTTAACCTCTATATACGTAAAAGAAAGAATTTCTCGTAACGCCTAGTCTCCGATTAATCCCCGATTTAACCGGTTAGGCATTAGCAACTAGTTCACCGTCTGACTTACGCCTAGCAAATTTTTGAACATTGAATAATTCTAATATAATTAATTAGAATAACCAACGATGAAGAAGTCAACGTTGACTATACTTTTGATAAGAGAGATTTACTCGTTAACAAATAGGAGATAGTTGGCAAAATAATATGAAATTAAAGCAATTAACTCTATTGGACAAGGAGACTCACTTTTACATACATTGATTTTTTTTTTATTCACATTGATTTGTAAATTTGATAATATTTTTACTTAATTAAAAAAATATGGTAAAAAAATTCTACTAGTTAGTACAATATTAAAGAATTGCAATTGTATCTAAATCTTAAGACCTAAATTTGTAATAGTTTGGATGCAATTCTCGTTTGAAATTTAAATCACTGTTTCTAATTCAATAGATTCTTGGCTTCAGGGTCGGCCCTAAGATTACGGGGGTTTGAAACAAAAAAATAAAATAAATTGAGTTAATATTTCATGTATTTTTAATTTGGGCTAATGTATATATTTTAAAAAAAAAATTAAGAGCTTATAAACTATATAAAATAAAATAAAAAATTAGAAGCCACAGATAAATGTTTCACTGGGCTTTGCCTAGGACCGGCCCTGCTTGGCTTATAACCTATGTTTAATACTATAATTTTGCATATTTATAAAATTAGTTGGATTTATCGTAATCAAATAAAAAAAAAAAGAATTAGCTTCGTTTAATTTTGTGTGGTAGTGGCAAAGACATGGCAATGTTCACTTTGATTCTCTTCAAAAGATTTGCTTCCCATGGTCATGCCCATCATCACCAATTATGACCATGATCATCTTTTTATGGACGACACGTATTCAAAGTCTTGTGGACTAACATCATCCAATAACCATACTCTCTTATTGCTCTAGTGGGTTCCATCTTGTCCCACTCCCCACACATCTCCTTTCTCTTTTCTAGTTTTTATTTATATAAACTAGGATGAATCGAGGGCCGATGCCTTTTATCTATCTGTAAGGTGAGTGATACCGTCTAATAGTTCACTCACCCGATTATCTAATAGACCTAATGCAAAACATCATCTTATTGGCCAAGAAAAAATGACTTCACTAAATCGCACCCAAGCAGAATCGATTTATGGCCTGGACCAACAGAAAAACTCCTTCTAAAATGTGATAGTCAATAGATCACAACCACTTGGTTAAAAATCTACTAATAATCCACCATCTTCGACTAGTCAAAAGAAAATAATTTCGCTATATCACACCCATATGAAATCGATTCATTGTCTGAACCAACGGGTTGACTCTTCCTAAAATGTGATAATTAATAGATCACACCCACTTAATAAAAAATTCAAGAACAATTATCTTTATTTGTTCTCTCTTTTTTATTTATCATAAATAATCCAACTAAATTTATAAATATGCAAGTTTGCAGAATATTTGTAAATCATATTAAGCATATGAAGCAAGTTAAATATCCACTTGACGGAAATCAAATATGAATTTGTGTAAATCTACATATAAAAGTTTAATTTTTATAATATTTTTTCTACCAAATATTGGAACCATGACTTTTTTTAACACACAAGATCTTCCACATACATAGTCATTTTGGTTTTTATTATCCGTAGATAAATGACAATGTAAAAAAAGGTAAGGCACAAAAATGTATAAAGATTAATTTTTGTTATTATTCAGACCATTTTATACTTTTATTTTCCATTGGAAACTTAGAAATATAACTTTTATTTTGTTTGCTAACTGACTATTATTGGCTATGACATATGATTCAGTTTCTTAAACTAATATTGCATGCCTAACAAAAATGTATAAAGATTTCTCATGTATTTATATATGTAATAAATAAAAAGATAGAGTACTTTGTGACCTAATTGAGATTAGTTGTGTTATAAATATTCTTATATAATATAAACACTAGATGTGTGAATCGAATGTCAACATAAATAAATTTCAAATTCTTTATGGAATGAATGACAATATTTGCTAAGGGGTTCACACTTCATAATTAATATAGACCCTATTTTTTTATGTAGTGTCATATTTAAAATTAGACTATTTGTTTGATTTGTGCCAAATTGCAGTAAAATATATTATAAAAGTAATAGTTTCGATATTTTGATTGGCAAAAGATGGTGATACAATAAATTATATGGTACTATGAAATAAAATATTTGTAGCAAAACTGGAATATAAGTTATACAGTTCATGCACTTAGCAGTTTAATAAATATCCTTAGAATAAAAAAATACAAATACAAATATTTATAATAAATTTTTTGACCGTCACAAATCACTAGTTTTAAAACTTTCCAACGGTAAGAAGTAACAGTTGTAATTTTTTAATTAACATACTTTGTTAGAAATTAGTAAGAAAATATTCAAATAGTCAAATTTTTAACGACTATATTTTTCGATTAATTTTTGAGTAATCTTGCTACAAATTTTTGATTAATTACCGCCTAAATTATGTAAACTTATATAATTATGTTTTCAACTACTTATCGACTACATTCTCTGACCAATTATTGACTAAAATTATTCTCAAAAAAATTTCTACAAATTTTTGACTAATAACGATATTAGTAAAAAATTTGTTGAAAAATAGTTAAATATATTTTTCGACCAAATAATTACTCGGAAAAGCAATCAAATAAACCTACTTGGATCATCCCTCATTGTTTTATTAACTAGCTACGCCGAAAATAATATCTCCTCCGTTCCCGAATATTTGATGTTCTAGAATTTTCACACATATTAAAAAAACTAACTTTTACTTTTCAATACTTATTCATTAGTTTAATAACACTATAAATATCATTTTTTTCTATTCATTATTGGTTAAAAGTAAATGCAAAGTCAATAGTCGTGAAATGTGATTTCCGATACAATAAATATATATATTAATTTTAATATAAATATCAAATATTATGACACAAAGAAAAAAAAGCTATAACATTATTTCTTTTATGAACATAATGAGTAATAGTTTACACATAATAAATACAAAGATATGCAATCAATGACACATAAAAGCAAAAGAGAATTGAGAAGCAAGAGTCAAAGGATCATGACATTGACTAGTAAATCGATTTGATGAATGGAGAGTGATCATGAAATTGAAGTGCACAACGTGTCGGGAAGACATGTTTTGGATTCTAAAAATCAATCGATAGAATAGATCTTCAATGGAGATCTTGTCTCTTTAAACTTGAGCAAAATAGTCCATATCTCTTTGATGATAAAGGACCCCTCCTTCTTCTTTTAACACATATTAATAACTTCATCATCACAAACCCTACAAATTTTATAAAAATATGGACTTATATTGAAGAAGAACACGTCTATTGATTAGTGGTGTCTCATGTGTGAAAATATTAAGAGGATATAGATCGGACACACTGTTGATATCGGGTTTTACACCATTGTTAAAATTCGACTAAAATTTGAAATTTACTGTTAAAGATTTAAATCGTTCGAAATTAGATAACAAGAAAAATTCGAGAAGTAAAAATTAAAGTTTGACTAACTGTTATAACAACAATCTACATTGGTCATTAAACCAACCGACCTTGATTTTTATGGTGATCCTTCGTTCTTTAAACAAGAGAGTCGATGTTGCAGCAAAATCAGCTCTTAGAAAGCATGCACTGAACTTCTTTTATTAGTGAATGAAAATTGTTGGGGCACAAAAAACCAACCGACCTTGATCTAGAAAAACACATCATACAAAGTTCAATAGATCAATCGACCTAATACTTAACTGCCTCAAAACGATATAAATAGATATTAACCTTATATCCTAAAAAGAACCATATATCAGAAGAGCTAACCTAAATTTAAAGTTTTCACATCTAAAATGTGGAATTGGATTAGTTTTGTGGATTAACTCATTCTTTTATAATATCCTAAATGTAATGATTAACTCAACAATTTGGTTCTAATGGTTATCACAGTTGAGGAAGAATCGCTTTGTAGGTTAGAGATCAACTTTTTTAGTGTGAAATTGTGAAATTATTTTTTTTTAACTAGTCGAAGATGGTGTCACATTTTAGAGTTAAATTCATTAGAAAGTTTTGTAAATTGACTATTCGACGATATCACTTACCTTAAAAAGTAACTAAAGGTCTTGACCCTCAATTCTTCCCGTTATCTAAAAAATCACAGTTAAATCAAATATTAAATATGATTGTGATTCAACAAATACATTAGCCATAAAATAAATTGTATTTAAAAGTTTGAAAAGAACGAATGCTTTAGTTTTTCTTAAAAAATGAAGCATGTTATAAAATTAAAAAAGCATTATTGTTAAAAATAGTTTCGTAGTTAATAATCAGCTAAGATTTGTCTATGAAAGTTTATAAATATTTGCATTAGAAGTTGTAAATAATATGGAATTAAATATTTATAAATCCCACTAAAAAAATTTATAAATAAAATTGACGGTGACCACCGACCAGCAGATCCAGCACTTCCCCTTGTTTTCAGGCTTTTCATAGGAATGAAATTAATGGTAGCTAGCTCTCTCTTTATTTTTTTGTGTGTCACCTTTATTATGTTTATAAAAAAAATTAGGGCTGATCATCGGTTCTCGCTTAGATTCCAATTCTTATCCGATATTTATGGTTCTTTGTCTCATGAACCATCGGGTAATTTAGGTGGAATTGAAACTGATACATAACTGTTTTATTTTTGTTTTTCGGTTCTGATTCTTCAGTTCCAGTTTTTTTTCTCTAATCCTAAAAAATACTTCATCCGTTTCATTTTATTTGTTGTTTTGAAGGTTTTTTCTTGTTTCATATTATAAGTTTTTTTACCAAATACTAATACAAAAAGTAAAAATTTTAGTTAAAAAGTTAAAATAAAACTCAAACATCTATTTGTTTTTAATTAAATTCATAGATAAAAAAATAGAAAACAAAAAATATAAAAAGCAAAAATTACCGTAATATGCTCATTTTCAACCAAAACAACTAATAAAATGAAATGAAGAAAATATTATTCAACAGTAAAAAAGCTTCGATGTTTATATCAAAATAAAATATTCCAAAACATTAAATGTGGAGATAAATTGATTGACCTTTTACTAACAACCAACCAACAAAAATATATTTATTAGACGAATATGCACATAATATATTAAATAATGTATGAGGTTCTCGTAGTCTAGTGGCTTGCACCTTACACCTCGAGTTAAAAAATCAAAAATTTGGTACCTAGTCTTGTAAAAATAAAAAATATGTTGTAGAATCAACTCGACGTCGGGTTGTGTCCAGGACAAATATATATATATATATATATATATATATATATATATATAT
>OVBE01008722.1:0-16847 GCA_900406425.1 Iberis pinnata | reverse complement strand
GGCCTTTTATAGCGTTAATCGTGTGCTATCAATGAGACTTTTTCTTGTAGTGAAAAGAAGGAATCTTGAAGTCTCGGGTGAGGCTGAGCTAACAACGGAGGAGCAGAAGAAAGCTGTAGGGAAAACTGCTAATATAGGTGTGGAATCTATGGTTGTGTTAGAAAATTCTATGTGAGTGTTAGCTGAGTCATTGATGGTGGGGTTCACAAAAATGGTTCCTCTAATTGTCAGAGAGACATTCTAGCTGGTTAAGCAAGAAAGTGATCACCTCTCAAAAACCCAACCCCCCATCTATAACATATCACTCGCCGCCTAATGAGGTTCCACCCGCAGCCATGAGCCGTGAAAGAATTTTAGAGGAGAAACATACTGAGGTCAGGGATAGGGTTGATGAGGAGACCCCTAAAAAAGCCGATGGTAGCGTTGATGAGGAGAAAAAGAGTGACATCGATGAGGTTGGGGAGAGCCCTGCCAAAGAGTGAGGTCGAGGATTCGTTTATGGCAAGAGGCGATAGTAGGGTTGATGAGGAGAAACAGAGTGAGGTCGATGAGACTGTTAACTCTCCTCCTAAGGGACGGGTTGTGAGGCACAACACAAAACTGAATGAACATAAGAAGAAGGCATAGGCTGAGTTAAAAAAGAAAAAGGCCAAAGATAAGAATAAAGCGGCGGACGAGAAAAAGAAGAAAGCGGCGGAAGTGAGAAAAAAGAAAGCGGCGGATGATAAGAAGAAAGCAATTGAGGACAAGAACAAGGTGTTGGTGAAATGTGTGGATGAAGATGCACAGGAACAATTGAGGTTGGAAAAAATAAAACCTGTTCGGGAGAAAATGGTTCAATTATCTCATAACGGGTCAAGTAACTCCGAATGTGCTCCTGGAGCACAAGGTTTTCCTCAAATTGGGCCAGATGGGATGACGTGCATGAGGCAGGGTATTAATCCTTCTGTATCAATATTTGATCCTCTAGCACCTATTGAGCCGGCGCAATGGAAGACATTCATGGACCACGTAAAGAAATTCGAGTATGGGCCTTAAGATCATCTGTTAATCACTCTATCATCATTCTATGCATAAACTGAGTTGTGTTTAATTGTGCAAGATGGAAGATAATTCGGACGGTGAGGGTATGTTCTTCAAAGTGCTTACTGCTGTAAGAAATGAGTGGGGAACAAATAAGAGCTTTGGATGGTTGTGTGGTATGTAAGTCTACTTTACGCCTCAGTTACTTAGTTAATGGTTGGGTTTTTTTATTTAGGTGACTAAGTTATGTACTCTTTGATGACCGTGTTATGATATTTTACGCTTCTTTCTAGAGCATATGGCTTCGTATATTAGAGTCCTCATTCGAAAGTCCATGGAAGAGCCCACCCCATTATGGAGTGACCGCATTGGGTTTGTCGATAACTGGTTCCAAAATTTATGGCAAAAACTCGATTATAATAATTTCGAAGCAAAGCCGGATGCCTTCAAATTTTATGAACAATATGAAAAATTAGTACATGGAATGTTACCAGCAGACCTTCAGACATAATAGAAGAGGTTTATAGATGTGGATAACTTGTATGGGGCGCTTCAAGTTGGCAGTGATCATTGGGTAACTATAGCGTTCATCTGTGGGAGGAGAGGATTGATTGCTATGACTCAATCATTGGACAAGTAACAAAAGAAAGTATAGATAAAGTGTACAAAGGTTTTCAACCGCTACTGGAGATGATTCCATGGATGCTGGACCAATATGTTCCACATGACAAACGAGAACCTACGGGGAATACAAGTTTTACCTTACGATGGATGGATGTCAAACAAGTTCCAAAAACCATATATCTGGTGATTGTGGGGTGTTTACATTAATGTTTATTGAATGTCTAGCACTTGGGTTCGTTTTTTATGGTATAAACGTTACCAATATTGAAGGTATTAGGTCGAAAATGGCAGTAGACCTCTTTGAGGACGGAGGATCCTATAAACCCATCTTGCAAAATTTTGGTAGTGGAACCTAATCTTGTATTGGAACTGTTAGAATATATATCACTACAAAAAAAGGAGTTATTGTGATGAAATTTTGTTACAAAAATTTTTTGACACAAATTTGTGACGTTTTATTTATGGTTTTCTGACAAATTTATGTTTGTCACAAATTCGTAATTGTTTAGTCATAATATTATGACAAAATTTGTAGTCGCTGAAATTTATCACAATTAGAGACATAATTGTTACGATAAACTAGTCGTAACAGTTGTGACTTTTTTTCACAAAAATATAGTCACCAATTAGAGACAAAATTATGACAATTATGTGAGTTGCAATTTGTAACATTATATTTACTAAACATGATACAAATAAGTGACAATTTGTTTTATAAGTCATAGCATTGATGAATCCTCTGCTCTTTTTTTTTTTTTAATGAAATATGTTTCGAAAAGCCTTTTCTGTTACGAAACTTGATTCGATCAACCTTACTTAAGGGGAAATGAAAAAAAATGAAAATGTTTACATGGGTACACTCCGTGTAAAACAACTTCAAATGAAGTCTCATTGAGAAAAATATCATTAAGACATTTTATTAATGAACAATAAACCTCAAGGATAAATTAGATGTCTAACCAGCAAGTAAGTAAAGAAGGGGTGGTAACTTAATATTTCACATCCATTTACAAAAAAGCAAGTATAGACTGATCAAGGCGAGAGTGAATTCAACCATCGCTTAAAAGTCCAATAAGATGGAAATGTACTTGAAACCTTGATCTTAATAGATTAAACCAAAAGCAAGAGCGAGATCAACACGCTTAGCACCTTGAGCGTAAATTCGACTAGCACCAAGAGCATTGTGACCAACTTCTCTGTTTCCCATATCATCTTCACTAGGAAGACCAACAACAGTATCATGAGCTCATCAGTTAGTAGTTCTCACTACAATTAATAAGAGTATTAATAGCAGTGTAAGATAGCATTTTTTTACAATTGTGCTATTGTAGACCGAAAATGATTTTTTTATAGCAGTGTCATTTATTTAACGCTATGATTGATATAGCGGGAATATAAAATTTTGGTCGTGCCAATTTATTAATTTCCCTTGACTTTATATTGCATATTACTAAAAAAATGCTATATTATATCTAAAAAATTAGTAAAAAAAACTTAAAAAACATTTTGACTAACAAGAAGAAAATCATTTCACCCTTCTCCTTCTCTCTTTTATTTGCCCCATATTCATTCTCTCTATTTCGAAACAATTCGAATTGATCTTCAATTCTTCCAATTCCTCTCTGAAGCATATGTCATTTGGTATCTCGATTCCTATTTAATTTTTGATCAAAATTTATTAATAAAAATTAAATTAAACATTATTTTAATTAATAGTATGTAATTTATATATATGTAATTTGGATAATATATTTTTATATCCATTCTAATAATTTCATAATTTGGTTCGGGGTCATAACCAATTTCAGTCTGGTTTGGATTTTCGGGTATCAGTTATTTTGTCCATCCCTAGATATAACTATATATAATTGTTTGGTTTGAAGAAACAATACATGATGTACAAAATCTAATGTGATAGTTAAATTTCATTTTATAATATATACATATATATGTATGTGTATTGAATTAATGATATTTTAATATTATCCTAATCGTCAATAATTTATGTAGTTACAAATATATTATTATATCACTTTTACAACTAATCATCTCAGTAACTAAAATTCACATAATAAAAAATATATACATACATAATTATTATGACATGCACTAAACTAAAACACATGATATTGTAAAGAAATATCCGGTATATAGTAATGCACAAAACTTTTATAGAAAATTTTACATTATATTAAAGTTTAATAATTTTGTAGAAATATAAATATGCGTTATGCGCGGTTTAAATCCTAATTTACCAACAAACCAGGAGATTAATAAGACAAATAATTATATGTACGTCGTAATAATTAATTATAACTGAATAATGTATAGGGTTCTTTGGTTAATGCTGTATATATTATGAAACACATGGGCCCATGTTAGCTTAATCAATTTTATACAATCAGATTTCTTTAATTTTTTTTTAATATTAATATTACGTTTGTGATATATGGTTTTATTTTCTTTTTTATTTCTTTATTTTTTTCTTTTTTTCTATACTTAAGATTATCTCTATCTTTTCTAACTTCTTTTCTAATTAAGAAAAGGAAATTATTTTGTTTATAAATAACATACCTCACGAGAGCAACTTTAATTTTGATTAGTAAAATCTTTGACACAAGCTTTGATCCATTATTTCTAGGTATTCTTGTTATCCTAATTTTTTAAAAACAATTTTTTTCTCATACTTAAGTTGTAATTAGTGATATTAAAATGGGCGGGCCCGCCCTGTTTAGACCCGCCCCATTTAGACCCATACCAATTTAGACTCATACCCGTTTAGACCCATTTAAGTTCTAGGGTCTAATCGGGCTGCCCAATTAAAACCCGCAGAAACCTTTAAACTCATTCACACCCATTTAGACCCACTTAAATATATTGGACATATTATAAGATTTTTTTCATTATTATTTTATTATAATTAATATGCTATTATAATTTTCTACTAATATATGTATATTGTAAATCACATTTTACATAATTTTTAATTCAAAATTATAAATTTCAAATTTATTTTCTTTTTTTTAATTTTTAATTTTTTAATTTGTAACTTTTCATTTAATTTTAGTTTAAAAATTTTTTTAGTTTTTAATTATAAATTTTTATTTTTTAGTTTTTAAAAATTTAAATTTTAAAAAATTTTTATTTTTTTAGTGTTCAATATTATAGTTTTTAATTTTTAGTTTTCAAATTTTTGATTTTAGTTTTAATTTTAATATTAGTTTTTAATTTTAATTTTAGTTTTTAATTTTTGTGGTTAAAGTTATTTTTTGTGTTAAACGGGTCTAAATGGGTTAAAAATAATAAGAGCCAGTTTAATAATTGGGTTTTAAATAGGTACCCATTTAGAACCCATTAAATTTATACCTCTTAAATGGGTCTAAATGGGCATTTATTTTTCTAAAGGCCCGTTCAGACCCGCGAAAATAAAACCCATTTTAACATCACTAGTTGTAATATTATAGGTTTTACACGATGTCATCCAATATCAATCTTTATCTTACTAGACGTTGGATGTATGAGAGAATCGATCGCACAAACAATCAAGTGTCAGAAGAATTTTGTCAAGGACTAGATAATTTTATGAGATTTGTAAAAACTCAAATCGTGTGGACACATTTATATAACAGAGGTTTCGTGCCAGAATATTGGATTTGGATTTCTCATGGAGAAGATTACAACATTCAAGACAATAACTCAGACGATTTAGATAAGTTTAATAATGTTGGTGAAGATTCTTCTGGATCAGAATCTCACAGGGATCCAGTAAGTTCGTACGTGTCAATGGCTTCAGATGCATTTGGTGATACAAAACCAATATTTGATGATAATATGGAAGAAGAGCCTAATGATGATGCAAAAATTTTTTACGATATTTTGAATGCTGCAAAACATCCAATTTATGATGGATGTAAAGAAGGTCATTCGCAACTTTCTTTAGCGGCTCGACTCATGAGTTTGAAGACAGATTATAATCTGCCTCAAAATTGTATGGACTCGATTTCTCAGATGATACAAGAATATTTGCCAGAAGGTAACAATTCAATGCAATCATACTACGATATAAAGAAGCTTATGCATTCTTTAGGTTTACCGTACAAAAAAATTGATGTTTTCCAAGATAACTGCATGATATTTTGGAAAGCTGCTGCAACTAAGGAGAATTGTTTATTTTTTAAGAAAGATAGATTTCTTCCTACTAAAAGGGAAGGGCATAAAAAGTTGCATATCGCAAAATGTTTTATTTTCCGGTAGCCGATAGATTGAAGAGGTTATATAAATTTGATAATACTGCAAAAGAAATGAAATGGCATGCATATTACCTTGTGAATGGCGGAGAAATGTCTCATCCATCTGATGGAGAAGCATGGAACATTTTCATGAAGTATTCCCTACTTTTGCATATGAGCCAAGAAATGTTTACCTTGGGTTATGCACAGACGGTTTTAATCCATTTGGTATGTCAGGACATAATTATTCATTATGGCCTGTAATCTTAACTCCTTATAATCTACCACCTGAGATGTGTATGAAACAAGAGTTTATGTTTCTAACAGTTCTAGTTCCTGGTCCAAAGCATCCAAAGAAAAGTCTTGACATTTTTCTTCCACCACTAATAGATGAGTTGAAAGATTTGTGGTTCAACGGTGTTCATTCATATGATAGTTCTACCAAGCATAACTTTGTTTTACGAGCTGTTCTTATGTGGCCAATAAGTGACTTTCCTGCTTATGGTATGCTTTCTGGATGGACAACTCATGGTAGATTAGCATGCCCTTACTGTTTAGATCTTACAGATGCATTTTAGTTAAAGAATTGTAGAAAAACAACTTGGTTTGATTGTCATCGTTGTTTTCTACCAGAAAATCATAGCTACCGACAAAACAAGAAAAATTTTAAAAGAGGGAAGATTGTAACTGAAGATCCACCTCAGATACTTACCGGTGAGGAACTTTGGAATAAAGTCAAAAATTTTCCAAAAACAATTTATTGTGGAGGAAATCATGGCCGATTAAAAGAATACGGTGACACACACAACTGGCATAAACAAAGTAATTTCTGGGAGCTATACCATATTGGAAAGATCACTAACTTCGACACAATCTTGATGTGATTCACATAGAGAAGAATTTTTTGATAATATAATCAATACTTTACTCATTGTGCAAGGGAAAACAAAAGATAACATCAAATCACGACTTAATTTGAAAGAGTACTGTAATCGGAAAGAGCTACACTTAACTGCTGATGGAAAGGCTCTAGTTCCCATTCTTAGACTAAACACCGATGCAAAAAAAAAAAATTCTACGGTGGCTCGAAAAAGATGTGTAATTTTCCGATGGGTACTCTTCGAGTTTATCCAAATGTGTCGATCTAGCCGGAGAAAAATTAACTGGATTGAAAGTCACGACTGGCATGTTATAATGCAATGATTACTTCCAATTTCATTTGATGAGCTTATGGAAAAATCTGTACATCAAGCATTATCTGGTAAGTATTACAATTTTTCAGTTTAATATAGTATTAATTATATTGTTTCACATTTATCTTATCTATGCATGTACTTGATTATAAAAATAACTTTTTGATATAACAATATAATTTTTGTATGTATTAGCTTATTTTTCCGAGACATTTGCACAAGAACGTTACACAAAGATAGTGTTGCGATTTTGCATCACAACATTTGTATGGTTCTCTGTAATTGGGAAAAAATATTTCCTCCAACTTGTTTTGATGTTATTGAGCATTTACCAATTCATTTACCACATGAAGTTGTACTTGGAGGACCTGTCCAATTTAGATGGATGTATCCTTTTGAACGATATATGAGTCATCTAAAGAAAAAAGTAAAAAATAAAGCAAAAGTGGAAGGTTCAATTGTCGAACAATACGTCAATGAAGAAATTTCTATTTTTGGTGGTTATTATTTTGAGTCACACATTAAAACCAAAAGGCATACAGAAGATAGACACTATGATGGATGTAATCAAGGAGAGACACATAAGTTTGGTGAGATTGCATAAATATTTTCTCATATAGGAAAGGGAAGTGGTAAACAAACAAAGATTTGGTTTCAAAATAAAGACTATCATGTTGCACATACATATGTGAGAGGTATATTAGTATATACAATAAACTTACATAAATTTTGGAAATGATCTAACATTGAACTTTTTATATTAGGTTTTTTGAGGAGAAAATGATTGTTGGATATCCTGGAATTAGTGGAGGTGAAATGATCTTATTAAAGGAAAAATATTTTGGAAGTTGGTTACAGAAATATGTAAGAAATTATTGTTACTTTTAAAAATTATTAATGTTTGTTAATTTATTTTTATTATAATTTAAGAGTAATTATTTTTGTTATAATTAAGAATGTGCTTTAATGTAAATCAGGTGGAAGATACTTCAACTACTAATTCATATCCAAATTGGCTCATCTCGCTCATCCATGGTCCAATGATAAAAGCTATATCTTGGCCCATATATTTTTGTCGGGGATATATATTTCACACATACGATCATGGAAAATACAAAAAGAATGCTAATTATGGAATATGTGTGAAAGGTACATCATCTTGTGGTTCAAGTGAAGAACCTGATTATTATGGAGTATTGAGAGAGATCTTAATGCTTCATTATCCTAGACCAGATCATCTTAAACTTTTAGTTTTTAAATGTGATTGGTATGACTCAACCATTGGAAGAGGTCTCCGTGTAAACAGGTCAGGGATTATTGATGTTAACACCGCAAAGCGCTACGGTAAATACGATCCTTTCATTTTAGCTTCTCAGGCAGATCAAGTTTGTTATGTGTCATATCCAAAGTTGACTTTGAAAAAAGATCAACAATGGAAAGCAACAATCGTAATACAACCAAGAGGGAAAATATTACACACACCAAATTTGGACTCTACTGCGATGCAATATGAAAATGACCAATCAGTTACTAATGTTGAACCTTTGCAAGTGGAAATACTAACATCGGTAGATGGTCAAACTGAATGCCTTGATGAAATAGAAGTAGATATGGATGTTGGATCTGATGTTGAAGTTGAAAATTCTCATTTAGAGTTTACCGATGAAGAGTATACCAATGAAGAGTATGAGTAACAATTTATACTTTTTGTTATATTATTTTTAAATTTCTAACATTGATTTTTTTTTGTAAATAAAATATTTTATATTCTAAGTTTAAACAATTTAGTTTTTTAACAGAAAATTGCCTTGGATTTTGGTTCTAATTTTTTCTAATTTATTTCGAAAAGTTTAATATAGTAGATTGATAATTTTTGGTCTATTTACAGGGACTTGGCAAGACAGTCTCAATCATTGTTCTTATCCTAAAGCAAAAGTTTGAGTCACAATTTAAGCCTGAAATTCCAAAGAATTAAGAAACTGAGATATTGGACTTGGATGCTGATGATGAGTCAGAAAATTCAGAGCATGAAAGTCAAAAACCAGAGCTCAACGTTTCAAGCAACATTGAGACCACATGCCAATCAAATTTGAACACAAAGCAAATCCTATATGAGTATAAAACTACAAAAAATAGCTCAAGAACACAACTCACTTAAGAGTAGATTGCATTATTGCATAACCTTGAACCATCTGAGGATTCACTTAATTTCTGATTTCATAACTATTAAATCATCTCAGTTGATGATCATCGTGAGTCTTCCATCCTCTAACTATAGATTTTGCAACCAAGAACCGTATCTAGCGACTTTAACCAAGAACTGTCGCTATCTTCTTCTTCTCTAAGATTTGATTTATATCAAGATCTTAACCATTTCTCTTCAAAACCTGAAACTTCATATTTTCTTCTTGAGCATTCTTCCTCTATCACTACTTCTAGCATATCAAGCTCCTTCAGATGCATAAAAGAATTTCTTTTCTTTTCTTTTTCATCAAACCTTTTGATATGCACTTCACATAACCATATCTTGATAAAGGTGTTATATTTCTCATCAAAACTTGGAGGTTTCTTGATAAAGCTTGCACCTTTCTACTGAAGTTGTACCTTTCTTCATAAAGCTTGAATCTTTGTAATAAAGCTAATTAATTACATAACTCTGATTGAACATTTTTTGTATATGCTCACAATGTGGTTCCTTTTTCCTCTATATCTTCCTCTCAGGTTGGGTTTTCTTAGAACCTGCAATAACATATTTCTAATTTTCATATGGAAAAGGAATATTAGTGACTCACTAACACAGAAATAAGACTTTTTTGATTCAATAACTTAAAGATGCTTGAAAAACAAATATACTAATAGGAAAATATTGAACTTCGACATAGATCAAAGTAAAACTACATTGGCTCTCTCTAAGATCCGTGATGCGCTTTTTCAGATTAAGCATCCAATGCTATCCCATACTCACCAGAAGAAGGCAATTATAATGATAATAAACAAGCCAATGCGAAGGTATTTGTTGTAACTAAAACTTGAATGATCATCAGCAAGTTACTCATGTAAAATGCCAAATAGCAAAACATGTATAATTATTATATATGAAGAAAGGTTCACAGGTCATATATGAAATCCAGATTTTCTACCCTACAAACCCCAAAAGCTCTTAATGTTAAGATCCCCATTTTGCTGCCTACAACTAAATATCCCCTCCAGTGCTTCATATGGGAACAAAACATAGGGTCTGATTTCCTGGGGAAAGTTCTGACAAAGCTTGAGCCTTTTTGTTTGAGATGAAACTTTCTATTTCAGAACAAGTCTTCAATACTATCTTTAAAGCTCAATCCAACAGATTCACAAAGGCTTCTTCTTGTTCTTCCAATCGATTCTTCATCTGCTATAAAAGCCTTTTTGTTTCAAACTAATTTCTACACTCTTGTTATAAACAAAATCCCAATATTGGAAAAAAATATAATCCTAAAATATAATCCTAACCGTATATTATTTCTACTATATGTTGGGCACATTTATTTTTTCTCTACAATGAAAACAATTTACCAAAGATTTTCTCCTAAAATTTTGGCCAACTAACTCAGCCCCAAAGGTAAAAATAAAGAAGCGCCATAACTTTTATAAAATTTGAAAATATGTAATTTTGATTTGCTAAAAAAATTGATAACCCTAGTATTTTACTTGAATATAAAGGGAACATCAGAGTCTCATTTCTAAAACACTTCTAACTCTTTCACCATAATCAAATTTTCTTATTGGATCTATCTTACTTTCAAGGTTTCTATCTAATCTTCTTTATTATTTAGCTTTATGAATTTCTTATTTATAGTATATTGTCTTTAAATTGTTTGAGTGTTGATTATCCTTTAAACTCAATCTTATGAAGGTTTAATCTTAAGTTCTTTTTTAATCTTACAAAGGTTTTACCGACTATTTTGATTCTCATAGACTTGAGAATTATATTGATATGATAAATTAGGTGTTTTTTCAATCGAAATATTTTTATTTTGTAACACAATTGTTTAACCTCTTTATCAACAAAAAATTTACTTAGAAAAAAACACAATTGTTTTCCAATTTTTTATCAAAAATTTCCAGTAGTATTAGCATATGTTGTTTTTCAACAATCATACTTTTTGTTTTTAACACAATCGTTCAATTGGATCTATGTAAATAAAATTAAATGCAATGGTTGTGTATGATAACAGAAAATGATATCGGATCTTACGAACAAAAAGAAAAATCTAGAACTAAAGAGAATAAAAAGCTATACATGTGCGTCTCATGTGTGTCTCTTCGTCGGAGCTCTGGATCTCGTAATGGAGGGAAGAGATTCTTCAGATCTGGTTTAAGAAGTCATCAATCTTCTATTCTCCTTAGCAATCACCGGTTGTTTCGTTGATCTTAATTTTGTTTGAATTTCGTTCTATTTTTATTTTTTGCTCTTCCTAACTTTTTTTATCTCTCTTGTTCTATCTAAGAACATTTCTTCTATCTTTATTAATTTGTTAGGGGTTTCTCGCTTGCATTTGAGTGGGCCTCTTTTATTTTGTCAAAGCCCATCAATTGTTGTTTTGGTGTGATTAAACTTTTTTTTTCTTCGAGATTTAAGAAAACTATATATGTTTTCATTGATATAAATATCATGCATGTATTTTTTTGTAAGGTTTTAAATTATAGTAATTTTTTTTGTAGATGACTCGTACACCGATAATAGGTAGACGCTCGTATGGACGAGGACCAAATTTTCAGTCTGAAAATTCTCATAGTGTCGATTCTCAGAGATCTTTTTCACCAAGACATCCAGATTTACGGGGTACAAATTCTGAACAAAGAGAAGATGGAGAAGATTTTGAATCAATTGAACGTCATTTGCGAATACTCCACCCGTCTCGAAGAAATGAAGCTAAATGGTATTTTCTTATATTAATTATATTATGTAACTATATAAAGTTAAATATTTTTATATGTAACAGGTTCAAAAATAACACAGAAGTATCACTTGTGTTCGTAAGATCATCGAAGGTTATTTTAAAGGATTGTGGTACAACTCGAGGAAAGTGCCTTCGTATTATAAAGAAGCATGGTTTACAACTTTTAAGGTTAATTTTTTTTGTTATATATAATTTTTGTTATATATAATTTTTATTACAAACTAATTTTTATTTAATACATATTATACAATATATGTATTGTAGACAAAGTTTCAATGGAATGCATCAATTGACAATTTGGTAGAACAATTTTTTTTTAATCTTGCGGCTGCCCGTCTTAAAGGAATGATTAGCCTCACAAAGCAAAAAAATGAAAAACCCGAGTGGATTTTGTCTAAACATTGGAAGCTTATGTTGGAACATTGGAGAACACCAGAAGCCAAAGAAAAAAAAGCAAAAAACCTCGTTCTTCGCGACTTTTTGATCGTAATGGGTTAGGTGCACATAAACACCGATCAAGTTCACGTTCATATGCTAATGTTAAAGATAATTTGGTAATATTTATGTTATTTATATATTTCTAATTTTTTATATAAAAATCTTTTACTTTATTTTATTTTATTTTATTATTTTTTTTTTTTTGCAGGAAGCAAACAATGTAGATTCTTCTTTCATTGCTGTGTTGAAAAAGACACACCAAATATCTGATGGAACTTATGTCGATCAAAGAGCACGACAGATTCAAGAACACTTATTACAAATGGAGTCTTCTAATGGAGAGGGTTTGACTTTAGAAGAGAAAAACGAAATATATACTAAGGTTGTTTTTTTGTTTTTTTGTTTTTTTTTTGTTATGTATATCTTCATTCTTCTATATATATTTTTGTAGATTGTTGAAACATAAAAAAAAAGGATACATATTTGGACTTGGATCACTACAAAGTAGAGTTTCAATGCCTCAAGAAACTATGCCAGATTCTTCAGAAGTTAATAACGAATCGGGGACATTAACTAAGCGACTGGAAGAACTTGAAATCGAACTAAAAAGAAGTCATGATGATAATGGTCTTCTCAAGAAAATAATTGAAGCTATGGAGGATTTCATTTTCGGCTCAAACTAGTATGCATATTCTAAGTTGGGTTTTAGTTATTTCTTCGCTTATTTTCTTTATTTCCTTATTAGTTGCTTTTTAAGTTTTTTTCATGCTATTTATTCTTTGTTTATTTAGACTCCTTTTTTTTAATTTAAATAATTTTTTTCATATACTTCCCACGTTTTATTCAAATAAATATATTAGCATCTTTATATATTTTATTTAAACCAAGATTTGTTATAAATACTATAACAAAAACATAATTTATGAAATTATCAAAAAATTAGAAAAATTTTAGATGTCGAATTCGTAGTAAATTAATACAGAGTCGTGACCACAAATTTAGTAATAAAACGTGACACATTTGAAACTTATCGAAAAGTCATAAATTAAGACGCTTTATGAATGATATTAAAGTCATAAATTGCGACAATAGGAGACAAAACTTTTGTCACTATAAGTGACATAACTATGATGTTATGATAGTCTCAAAATATGACGATCTTGTAACATTACTATAGTATATAACTGTGACTATTTTGTTACTTTTAATAACGTCATGTTTAAAGATGCAATAGTTACAATATAATATTGTTGCAAAATTGTGACGTTTTTGTCATAATTTTTTTTGTCTTTGTAAGTGACAGAACTGTGACGTTACGAGTCTCAAAATATGACGATCTAGTGACACTACGGTAGTATGTAATTGTGACTATTTTGTTACTTTTGATAACATCACTTTTTACAACGTAATAGTTACAATATAATGTCGTTGCAAATTGTGACGTTTTTGTCACACAAAAAAATTTGTGACGATCATATTATGACGGTTTACTAAATGTAACAAAAACATATTAATAAAATTATTGTGACGAAATATTTTCTATTGTGACTCAGAAACAACAACAAAACCATCCAAAACATTAGTTCAACAAGAATGAATCAAAGTATACAACCGATATACCAGCATTTTGTGGCATTACTGTTACTACAACTCAGCCTACCAAAAATATAACTCAGCCTTGATACTAAAATAACTCAGCATTTAAGTTAATATAACTCAGTTTTTCATTACTATAACTCAGACTTAGCCCCTAAAAAACTCAGCAGTTAAGTTAATATCACTCAGTCTACCAGATAGTTATTCTGACACTCGAAGGTACAACGTACGGACCAATGTCGCCGAGAAAGTCCCTGTACATGCGCCATTGTTTTCAAAGCTTTATTTGAGTACATGTAGCTCAGCTGAATATGATGCCTCGAGTCATTCAATCTGTTATTATCGAATACCAGTTACCGGAAACAATAAGTACCCGATCCATACGCTCTCGGTGTGAGATGAATAATAAGATGAAGAAGATAGATGGATAAGTTGGTTACCGAAGAAGAATCGGTAAGAAAATCTACAATGCAAAAAAAAAGTTCAACACCCTGTCTCTCACGTTGTTAAATGAGAAAATTATCAGAATAGTAAGAGTTTAGGATTTAGGGTAGGGTTAACTTCCCATTTTTATATTTGATAGTAAACCCTAAACCATAATTAATTGACGAATGTGAATTATATAAAATGTGTTAATAAAATTCATGTATCCATTTTATTGAATAAGAATTGATAATGCTATCAAGATGTATGTATATATGTTATCTTACGATTACCTTAAACATAACATGTAGATTTTGGAACGAGATCTAACGCATATAAAGTTAATCATATACAATGTATACACTAAATAACTCATCTAGAGTCTAACTCACGTTTTTATATGAGATAATTATCAGAATAGTAATATGTTAGTATCAGGGTTTAGGGTTAACTTCCCTTTTTATATTCATCTATGGTAGGGGAGAATTGATTGCTACGACTCAATCATTGGACACGAAAACCAGAAAGTACAGATAAAGTGTACCAATCTTTTCAACCGCTACGGCAGATGATTCCACGGATGCTGGACAAATATGTTCCACATAGTAAACAAGAACCTACGGGGAATAAAAGTTTTACCTTGCGATGGATGGATGTCAAACACGTTCCACAAAACCATATAAATGGTGATTGTGGGATGTTTACATTAAAGTTTATTGAATGTCTATCGCTTGGTGTCATTTTTTATGGTATAAACTATACCAATGTTGAAGGTATTAGGGCGAAAATGAGAGTAGACCTCTTTGAGAACCCTAAATCATATAAACCCATCTTGAAAAGTTTTGGTAGTGGAACTTAATCTTGTATTGGAACTATTAAAATATATATCTATAAAATGAGCATATATTACTTAAGAACTCTAATATCTTAAAAAATTACCATAACTCAGAAACAACAACAAAACAATCCAAAACATCAGTTCAACAAGAATGAATCAAAGGATACAACTGATATACCAGCAGTTTGTGGTATTACTGTTACTACAACTCAGCCTACCGAAAATATAACTCATCCTTGATACTAAAATAACTCAGCATTTAAGTTAAAATAACTTAGTCTTTCATTAATATAACACAGACTTGGCCCAAAAAAAAGAGCATTTAAGTTAATATAACTAAGACTACCAGATAGTTATTCCGACACTTGAAGTTAGAACGAACGGACCAATCTCGAAGAGAAAGTCCCCGTACAGGTTCGATTTTTCATAGGCTTAGAAAACCTTAAAATTGTGGAGTATTAGATACATAAACTAGTGGAGTATCGTGCACCGTTGTTTTCAAAGCTTTATTCGAGAACATGTAGCTCAGCTGAATATGATACCTCGAGTCATTCAATCCATTATCATCGAATACCAGTTACCGGAAACAATAAGTACCTGATCCATACGTTCTCAATGTGAGATCAAGAATAAGATGAAGAAGATAGATGGAGAAGTTGGTTACCGAAGAAGAATCGGTAAGACTATCTACAATTGAAAAAAATTCAACACCATGTCTCTCATGTTTTTATATGAGAAAATTATCAAAATAGTAAGGGTTTACGGTTTAGGGTAGGGTTAACTTCCCTTTTATATTTTTTGTAAACCCCAAACCATAATTCATTGACAAATGTGAATTATATAAAATGTTTTAATACATAAGAACCTTTTTTAAATCCAAAGTGAATATTAATAAAATGTATGTATCCACTTTATTGAATGAGAATTGATAATGCTATCGAGATGTATGTATATATGTTGTCTTACGGTTAATTTAAACCTAACATGTAGATTTTGGAACAAGATCTAATGCATGTAAAGTTAATCATATACAATGTATACTCTAAATAACTCATCAAGAGTCTAACTCACGTTTTAATATGAGAAAATTATCAGAATAGTAAGGGTTTAGAGTTTAGGGTAGGGTTAACTTTCCTTTTTATATTTGTTACTAAACCCAAAACCCTAATTCATTGACAAATTTTAATTATATAAAATGTGTTAATAAAATGTATGTATCCACTTTATTGAATGAGAATTGATAATGCTATCAAGATGTATGTATATATGTTGTCTTATCGTTACTTTAAACCTAACATGTAGATTTGGGAACGAGATCTAACCCATATAAATTTAATCATACACAATGTACTCTAAATATCTCATCAAGAGTCTAACTCACGTTTTGATATGAGACGATGAACAGAATAGAACCATATCGAGGTCCTAATTGTACGACTTTGGGCATCCCGAAAACGTCCGGGTCGAAATATGGCTTTCAAATTAAGGTTCTTATGTGGGGCTTTTTATTGCTTGTTTTTCTCCAATCTAGAGGACAACTAGC